>JAEVLN010000034.1:556583-582382 GCA_018350325.1 Globodera rostochiensis
TTAAACTAAAATTCAACAAAATTATTATTTTGTACAAGAATAATTTTAATAATTAACTCACTGAAGTGTCACGTTCCCGGTTTGCGAGTTTTTTTTGCCGTTTGCGTCTGTTGTTGAACTTTTTGCGCTCTTCTGCAGTCATTGTGGCCACTTGGCCAGTTTCGTCCTCGGTCGGGTCCAAAGCGAGCGATGCGACCAGTTGCTCACCCATCGCCTCCTCAATGTCAGCAACATTCTGCAAAAAATACAGTATACTAAATTTATTAAAATTAAAATTCAAATTTAAACACTCTGACCGCTGTTGGCGGTGTTGGTGGTGCTGCCACCGACGAAGACGCCGATTGTTGTTGTTGTTGAACAGCGCGTTGACGCTTTGGCTTGACCTGCTGCTCAAATCGTTGTGCTGCGGTTTCGGCAGCCGCCCTGCGCGGTGGGCGAACAGCCGTGACAGTTGGATACGGAGTGTTCTCCTCTACAATTTCGAAACCCTGCAAAAACTTTAAATTTTATTGATTTTTGATGACAATTTGTTAAGAAAATTGGCCAAAAAACATTTTTTTTTTTGAATTTATGGCTTAAATTACCCCTGTTGTTGTACATGTTGTCACATTGATCTCGTCGTCAACGGCTTGCTGCTGCTGCTGTTGGTCATCGCCTCCTTCAGATGATGATGATGGTTGTTGTTGCTGTTGGCGATGAACTTGGTCCATCACCTAAAAAAGTATTCAAAATTTACACTTGGTGTACTGTATAAAATTAATTTTCAAGATTTAATTCGAAAATTGTTTGAACTCGGTTTAACAGATACAACTCACCGTCCTGTTATCGAGGCCCTGTTGTTGAACATGACCAACGTCCGCCGGTTGGGCACCGCCTCCATCCTCGGCTTGTTGTTGTTGTAGCTGAACGTGTTGATGATGATCATTATCGAAGTTCAACCTTTCCTGAAATGGCAATTGATAACTCTAAACCATAATACAACACAAAAAGTTTGAAATTGAAAATTTAATTATTAAATAATTTTACAAAATTAAAATGGATTCAATTTGTTTCCCACCTTTTTCTTTGGCACCATTTCCGCCAACGATTGTTGTTGTTGTTGTACGGGAACAGCGCGTTGACGAGAGATGACACGGGAGCGAGGATTGCTTTTGTTGAGGACGATGGTTCGAGCGCGGTGGATGCTGTTGACAGAAAGCCGGCGAGGAGCACACATTGTTGGAAGCTGCTTCTTCTTTCTTCTTTGCTCCTGAAAAAAAAAGTGCTTTAAACATGTAAATAACAAAATTAAACGTTTTTTACCGGGGGATTGATCATTTTGTGGAATTGGTCGTCAAATTTGGGTAGGGGTGATTGGGCAATTTTCTTCATCTTTAATACGAAAATTTATTTATTTATTTGGGTAAGGGGGAATGGGGGGGGGGGTCATAAGAAATATTGTTAGTGAGTGAACAATCCGTTCACTCACAAAAATGACCTCTGCATACCCAAGCCTTCGATGGCTTGGGTAAGCAGAGGTCATTCTCTCTGCAGCGACGCCATCGTTGCCCCCCCTTTATTTTCTCTGACTCTCTGTCTTCCCACTCTATACACGCTTTTCTCGTTCTCTGCCTCCCTCCTAACTTTCTCTAACTGCCTGCCTCCCCACTCTCTCTCTCTCTCTCTGTCTTTACTTCTCCTTCTCTGACTCCCCCAGACCCATCCCCTCGCCGCGGATGCCGCGGCTCTACGGACCCCTCCCCTCGCCGGCTCCTTCCCCTCGCCGTTGCATTGGATGCCGCGGCTCTCCCCTCCCGCGTGCCGCGGCACCATCAAAGGGAACAGACTGCTCTAGGACCCCTCCCTTTGACATCCCTCGGACCCCTCCCCCCTACACCCCACGGACCCCTCCACTAATTATCCCCCTCCCCCCACAACCCCCCTATACCCTCGGACCCTCCCCCACACCCTCGGACCCCTCCCCCACAACCCCCCTATACCCTCGGACCCTCCCCTAATTAGCCCCCCACGGACCCCTCCCCCACACCCTCGGACCCCTCCCCCACAACACCCCCACACCCTCAGCCCTCCCCCACGGAGCCCGCCCCTAATTAATTACCCCACAAAGGCGGCAACATCAAAGGTGTGAATTTTCACACCCTGGAACGGTCCGGCAACTGGTACTACTCACACACACACACAGACACACACACACACACACAAACACACACACACACACACACACACACACACACACACACACACACACACACACACACACACACACACACACACACACACACTCACACACGCACACACAAAAAAATGTTTACTAACAACGGCAACATGTTTGTGAGCACGGCTTACATGATTGAGCACCGGGGAGTTCGGGAGGGTAAAAAATGGAATGATATCTTTTTAATTTTTTATTTAAGAAGCATGCACATTCGTAGTACGCCGATGTGAAAATCCCGAGTATTTCGAGGCCCGGTTGGTGAAAAAAACCGGGTAAACTTTTAGATTTTTTTTTTATTCATTTTAAATATCTAAGGACCGTATGTGTTGGACTGGCACCGAAAAATATGCCACGCACAGCGACCATTGGATGGAACCCTGGGACCTTTGGTGTGGAAAGCTCAGGAGAGCTTTTTTATGATGGGTCCATGGATGAAAAAATCTCCAATTTTATTGAAGGAGATGTGATCGGGTGTAGTTGGGAGCGGCGGCGAGGAAGGCTGTCGTATTTTCTAAACGGCGAAAAAATCGGTAGAATGTTTTTGTTTTTTAAAATTTTAATTAACTTTATTATATAGGCATATCAACAATACTCGAGAGCCGGCCCCTGGTCCCAGCGGTCACCCTTTGGTGCCCCGGAGATCAAATTGAAGTTCACATAGACGGGTTTTAGAGGACCTTCGCGGAGGAGATTGATGTTTTTTCAATTGTTGAATAAATTGTGTTGCATTTTGTTTGTGACATTGCGGCTGGTGGGGGGGGGGGGGGGTTCAACAGGTTAGGCTTATTTGGGTCCTTCAATATACTTGGCCTTATGCCTCTATTACTTTTTGTTGTCTTTGGCCTCCCCACATCCTCAATCCCCCCTCTTTCCCCTTGTCCATCCTCCCAAAGCCCGCCCTCGACCTTCCTTCCGAACCCTTCCTTCGCGCATTCTTTCGCCACTACCCTTTTATCTCATCCCACTACTTCATTCATCCCTTCCTTTTCCTTTCCAAATCCATTTAATTCCAAATTCTTTCTGACCTTGCACAAAATTCAAAAAAATTTTTTTTGTCAACAAGATGAAAATGTGAAAAGATCAAAAAAATGCTAACATGAAATCTATTCTTTTTTGGCTCGTTTTGCCGCGGATTTCTCGGCACGCGTGCGGTTGCGCGCCTAAAACAGGGGGAGTGGGTATTTGTTAGACCCTAAAGGCGAGTGTCTAAGCTCTCAACCCCCAAAGGGCAAGTGCCTAAACCCTCAGCCCCAAAGGCGAGTGTCTAAGCCCTCAACCCCCAAAGGGCAAGTGCCTAAACCCTCAGCCCCAAAGGCGAGTGTCTAAGCCCTCAACCCCAAAGGGCAAGTGCCTAAACCCTCAACCCCCAAAGGCGAGTGTCTAAGCCCTCAACCCCAAAGGGCAAGTGCCTAAACCCTCACCCCCAAAGGCGAGTGTCTAAGCCCTCAACCCCAAAGGGCAAGTGCCTAAACCCTCAACCCCCAAAGGCGAGTGTCTAAGCCCTCAACCCCAAAGGGCAAGTGCCTAAACCCTCACCCCCAAAGGCGAGTGTCTAAGCCCTCAACCCCAAAGGGCAAGTGCCTAAACCCTCACCCCCAAAGGCGAGTGTCTAAGCCCTCAACCCCCAAAGGGCAAGTGCCTAAACCCTCAACCCCAAAGGCGAGTGTCTAAGCCCTCAGCCCCAAAGGGCAAGTGCCTAAACCCTCAACCCCCTAAAGGAAAGTGCCTAAACCCCAGCCTTTGAATGTGGGACTACCTTTCTCCCCAATGGGCCTGCTTCGACCGCCGCCCCGCCCTCTGCTTCTTCCCCCACAAGCCCAACAGGCTCCACGACTTCCGCTTGTGCCGCAAGCGCCACTCCCTCCGCCCCGCCCTCTGCTTCTTCCACCACAAGCCCAGCAGGCTCCACGGCTGCCGCTTGTGCGACAAGCGCCACTCCCGCCGCCCCGCCCTCTGCTTCTTCCACCACAAGCCCAGCAGGCTCCACGACTGCCGCTTGTGCGACAAAAGGCGCCGCTCTCGCCGCCCGTGCTGCTCGAGGCGCGGTTTGTTGTTCCTGTTGGAAAAGAATATTTTGCAAATATTTTTTATTTGCCACCTTTATTTTGGCCCGCTTTTGACGTCCCATTTCAAATCTTACAAAATATTCATCGAGCTTTTCTTCACAGCCCCCAAGGTTTTCTTCTGGGTGCCAGCTCGGGGTTGGATACCCGACCCAACGTACTCGAAATTCTCTTTGTCCATTTTTTATTCTTTGTCCGCAGCTTAAAGGGAAAGAAGGAGCAGTGCTGGTGGAGAATGGGGAAGCTTCTTACATTCGCTCGACCTCGTAGTCGCTATCGGACTCTTCCCCATTCTCCACCAGCACTGCTCCTTCCGCCCCTACCACCGGGACTTCTCCTTCCGCCCCTACCACAGGGGCTACCTCCCCTCCTCCAATCCAGATAATTTCGGGCTCTGGCCCTTCCCCAACCAACTCAACCCCTTCTGGCAACACCATCGGCGCCTCGGGCCAGACCCCATTTAGCCCCTCTGCCTCATACGGCATGGGGTTCTCAATTTCCAAAATATCTGGCAACTCCATTGCTGAAAGATTTGTTACAAAGTAAACTCGAAAAAAATGTCAAGGCGGAGGGGCAGTTCAAGGGTTGGGGGGGGGGGGGATCGTTGATTTGTTCAAAGTAAACTCAGTTTAACTCGAAAGTTGGAAGCATACGGGTAAAGACCTCAATAAATTTTGTTGGCCTCATGGATTGAAATAATAGAAAAGCGGATGTTTGGTTTCGGTCCTCAGAAATTGGGGGAAAAATCCGAAAAATGATTAAAAGTTTGTCCAAATTTGACGCATGGGGAAAGAATAATGCGAGAAGGCGAAAAAATGACTCGTATGCAACGAATTATTTGATAAGATCGAGGCGGCTTTTTTAATGGGTCTCCCTCCGCTTACGCGCCGTTCGTTGAATACCCGTTTTTTGTCCTGTTCTCTGATAGAAATGACCGTTTTTTTGCAACCCGTCCCAACGTTTGCGTGTTTTTTGCCCGCCTGTTTTTGCCCCCCCCCTCCATCGTGCTCCGCGCACACAAAACGGTTTTTTACCCGTCCCATTCTTGTTTTTGGACTGACGTTTGTTCATTCAAAATTTATGAATTTATCTTCCTGCAAAAATACGGTCATTTATCCGTTTCATTTCAGAATGATTTTGAAAGAATTTGAAGGGACTGAATTCAAAATAGTAATAATAAAATTTCATACAAAATGTTTTATTTATTAATTATTTTGGGCTTTGTGAGTCTTTAACCATTTTGAGTGTGTTCTTCCACAAAGCGATTTTGAACATTCCCCAAAGTTTGACGGTAGTCAGGATGAGTACGGTAGCCATTGAAACAGTGATGGCCGCATTTTGAAGAAGTTCTACCAGTTTTGAGAAATGATGTTCCATTTTGTCATCGATCGACGCGTTGATAATTCCCTTAAAATTAACAAAATTTTGCCATTAATCTTAATTAAATTTTAGACCTCAATTTCATTTGCAATAACTTTATGTTTGTTCTCAAATGCCGATTTGATCGTTTGTTGAACATTCTTCTCCAATTTGTCCAACAATTCCAATTGCTGTTCGTTGACGCTTGGACGCTTAAATGTATTTTTACTAATTTTTAGAAATGTCAATAATAAAAATTAAAATTAACTAAACTGACCATAACAATTGCTCCAAACAAAAAAGCGATCAAAACCCCAAAAATTATGCACCATGTTGAAGCCTTTTTCCACAATGGCTGATCTCCAATTAGAACCGGCCAAACTGGTTAAGCAAATAAATAAATATAAAATTGTTTTTACATTTTTTTTGCTTTACCGGTGTCACTGATAACCGATGGATGCAAATCAGACACTTCGTTTAAATCGGACATATTGATGAAAAAATAAATGAAATATTGTTGACAAAATTCTTTCTTAAAATGACAGGATATATTATTGGTTTTAGAGCCTAAACAATTGCACAAACAAAGAAAAAGTTATGAACAGAAAGTAAAGAAAAGTTTGACCGAATTTCTTAAACTTTAACGTTTTTTTGTGCCCCCTGCGCTTCCCTTCCCTTCCCCAATCGGATGGCAACAATGTTGGGGAATACAAAAAAAATGGATTCCAAAGTCCTGGCAAAAACCCGTGTAGAAATGTTTGTTTTGAGGTGTGTCGGGGAAAAAAAGATTGTTTGAAGCTGGTATGTTTTTATTTGGCATCAAACAATTTATTTGTCGGTGATGGGAAAATAATTTGGAGGCAAAAATATTATATGTTGCAGAAGTAAAATCAATGGACGGATGGGGGTGTATGGGAAGAGTTGGAGAACGGAATGGGTTATTGGTTGTTGTGCGCGGGGTGGGAGGGTGGGGGTATGGAGAGGGTTGGCGGACGTTATAATTGATTGTTGTATGGGGGGGGAGAAAGAAAGGAGAACGGAAGGGAGGGAGGGTCGGGTGAGGTGTTTTCTTCCTTCCCTCTTCTCATCCGTTCCTTTATCCTCTCCTCAACTTCCCTTCCCCTCCTTCCCCCAGCGCTTCCCTTCCCCATCCCTCCCTTCTTTTCTTTTCCGCCTGCGCGCAGCCGCGTGGGTGACCTCCCTTCCCTCGCGCGCGCATGCGGGAAGGGAAGGGGAAATTGTAATGATTCGTCGTAAAACACTGCTGATATCAACTTTTGAATATCATTTGATTCTGATATTAACATGCAAAAAATTTGGTTATTGGTCATGTTGTTACGCATAAATGAATCAAAAAATTTAATAAATATGACTGAAAATTATGAATATGCAGCAAACTGACATCACTATAAGCATCAAATAATAGAATAAAACTTATGTATATTTCTTTTTTGAAAGATATCTATTAATAATTGAATAAAGATTAAAAAGTGCCGAACTCGGCGGAATAAAAAGCTACAAAGACGAAAACACAAGAATACTTAACAAACTTTTAATCCTTATCCAATAATTAAAAGGCAAGCCATAATCATGTACATCAGCACAGGCATTACGCTCTATCCAATAATGTCAAATACTTGTCAGTAGGTGCTCTTTAAGCTGAAATATGAGCTTTGTTAAATGTTTTATTGTTTGTCTTTTATTTTAAAAGTTGAATCTCAAATAAACATTCGTAGCTCAGTGTGCTGTAATGCTTTCAAATAGGCAAATAGATGGGTTGCAAGATAATTTTATGCTCTGTCTAATGATTGCAAAAACAGATTAAATACTGCATGATTAGCGAAGATATCAACTTTTGAATATCATTTGATTCTGATATTAACATGCAAAAAATTTGGTTATTGGTCATGTTGTTACGCATAAATGAATCAAAAAATTTAATAAATATGACTGAAAATTATGAATATGCAGCAAACTGACATCACTATAAGCATCAATTAATAGAATAAAACTTATGTATATTTCTTTTTTGAAAGATATCTATTAATAATTGAATAAAGATTAAAAAGTGCCGAACTCGGCGGAATAAGAAGCTACAAAGACGAAAACACAAGTGTTCTTAACAAACTTTTAATCCTTATCCAATAATTAAAAGGCTAGCCATAATCATGTACTTTAGCAAAAATACAATTTCTAAATAAAAGTTGCAATTTTATTTTAAAATTTTGAATTTTAAATAAACGACCGTAACTTTTCGCCCCGTGCAGGTACGGAATCTTTTCAAACAAGATTCTAAAACAGGCATTACGCTCTATCCAATAATGTCAAAAACTTGTCAGTAGGTGCTCTTTAAGCTGAAATATGAGCTTTGTTAAATGTTTGATAGTTTGTTTTTTATTTTAAAAGTTGAATCTCAAATAAACATTCGTAGCTCAGTGATCTGTAATGCTTTCAAATAGACAAATAGATGGGTTGCAAGATAATTTCATGCTCTATCTAATGATTGCAAAAACAGATTAAATACTGCATGATTAGCGAAGATATCAACTTTTGAATATCATTTGATTCTGATATTAACATGCAAAAAATTTGGTTATTGGTCATGTTGTTACGCATAAATGAATCAAAAAATTTAATAAATATGACTGAAAATTATGAATATGCAGCAAACTGACATCACTATAAGCATCAATTAATAGAATAAAACTTATGTATATTTCTTTTTTGAAAGATATCTATTAATAATTGAATAAAGATTAAAAAGTGCCGAACTCGGCGGAATAAGAAGCTACAAAGACGAAAACACAAGTGTTCTTAACAAACTTTTAATCCTTATCCAATAATTAAAAGGCTAGCCATAATCATGTACTTTAGCAAAAATACAATTTCTAAATAAAAGTTGCAATTTTATTTTAAAATTTTTAATTTTAAATAAACGACCGTAACTTTTCGCCCCGTGCAGGTACGGAATCTTTTCAAACAAGATTCTAAAACAGGCATTACGCTCTATCCAATAATGTCAAAAACTTGTCAGTAGGTGCTCTTTAAGCTGAAATATGAGCTTTGTTGAGTGTTTTATTGTTTGTCTTTTATTTTAAAAGTTGAATCTCAAATAAACATTCGTAGCTCAGTGATCTGTAATGCTTTCAAATAGACAAATAGATGGGTTGCAAGATAATTTCATGTTCTATCTAATGATTGCAAAAACAGATTAAATACTGCATGATTAGCGAAGATATCAACTTTTGAATATCATTTGATTCTGATATTAACATGCAAAAAATTTGGTTATTGGTCATGTTGTTACGCATAAATGAATCAAAAAATTTAATAAATATGACTGAAAATTATGAATATGCAGCAAACTGACATCACTATAAGCATCAAATAATAGAATAAAACTTATGTATATTTCTTTTTTGAAAGATATCTATTAATAATTGAATAAAGATTAAAAAGTGCCGAACTCGGCGGAATAAGAAGCTACAAAGACGAAAACACAAGTGTTCTTAACAAACTTTTAATCCTTATCCAATAATTAAAAGGCTAGCCATAATCATGTACTTTAGCAAAAATACAATTTCTAAATAAAAGTTGCAATTTTATTTTAAAATTTTGAATTTTAAATAAACGACCGTAACTTTGCGCCCCGTTAAGGTACGGAATCTTTTCAAACAAGATTCTAAAACAGGCATTACGCTCTATCCAATAATGTCAAAAACTTGTCAGTAGGTGCTCTTTAAGCTGAAATATGAGCTTTGTTGAGTGTTTTATTGTTTGTCTTTTATTTTAAAAGTTGAATCTCAAATAAACATTCGTAGCTCAGTGATCTGTAATGCTTTCAAATAGGCAAATAGATGGGTTGCAAGATTAATTTTATGCTCTGTCTAATGATTGAAAAACAGATTAAATACTGCATGATTAGCGAAGATATCTACTTTTGAATATCTTTTGATTCTGATATTAACATGCAAAAAATTTGGTTATTGGTCATGTTGTTACGCATAAATGAATCAAAAAATTTAATAAATATGACTGAAAATTATGAATATGCAGCAAACTGACATCACTATAAGCATCAATTAATAGAATAAAACTTATGTATATTTCTTTTTTGAAAGATATCTATTAATAATTGAATAAAGCTTAAAAAGTGCCGAACTCGGCGGAATAAGAAGCTACAAAGACGAAAACACAAGTGTTCTTAACAAACTTTTAATCCTTACCCAATAATTAAAAGGCTAGCCATAATCATGTACTTTAGCAAAAATACAATTTCTAAATAAAAGTTGCAATTTTATTTTAAAATTTTGAATTTTAAATAAACGACCGTAACTTTGCGCCCCGTGCAGGTACGCAATCTTTTCAAACAAGATTCTAAAACAGGCGTTACGCTCTATCCATTAATGTCAAAAACTTGTCAGTAGGTGCTCTTTAAGCTGAAATATGAGCTTTGTTAAATGTTTGATAGTTTGTTTTTTATTTTAAAAGTTGAATCTCAAATAAACATTCGTAGCTCAGTGATCTGTAATGCTGTCAAATAGACAAATAGATGGGTTGCAAGATAATTTTAAGCTCTATCTAATGATTGCAAAAACAGATTAAACATTGCAAGGTTAGCGAAGATATCAACTTTTGAATATCATTTGATTCTAATATTAACATGCAAAAAATTTGGTTATTTGTCATGTTGTTACGCATAAATCAAAAAATTTAATAAATATGACTGAAAATTATGAATATGCAGCAAACTAACATCATTATAAGCATCAATTAATAGAATAAAACTTATGTATATTTCTTTTTTGAAAGATATCTATTAATAATTGAATAAAGCTTAAAAAGTGCCGAACTCGGCGGAATAAGAAGCTACAAAGACGAAAACACAAGTGTTCTTAACAAACTTTTAATCCTTATCCAATAATTAAAAGGCTAGCCATAATCATGTACTTTAGCAAAAATACAATTTCTAAATAAAAGTTGCAATTTTATTTTAAAATTTTGAATTTTAAATAAACGACCGTAACTTTTCGCCCCGTGCAGGTACGGAATCTTTTCAAACAAGATTCTAAAACAGGCATTACGCTCTATCCAATAATGTCAAAAACTTGTCAGTAGGTGCTCTTTAAGCTGAAATATGAGCTTTGTTAAATGTTTTATTGTTTGTCTTTTATTTTAAAAGTTGAATCTCAAATAAACATTCGTAGCTCAGTGTGCTGTAATGCTTTCAAATAGGCAAATAGATGGGTTGCAAGATAATTTTATGCTCTGTCTAATGATTGAAAAACAGATTAAATACTGCATGATTAGCGAAGATATCAACTTTTGAATATCATTTGATTCTGATATTAACATGCAAAAAATTTGGTTATTGGTCATGTTGTTACGCATAAATGAATCAAAAAATTTAATAAATATGACTGAAAATTATGAATATGCAGCAAACTGACATCACTATAAGCATCAATTAATAGAATAAAACTTATGTATATTTCTTTTTTGAAAGATATCTATTAATAATTGAATAAAGATTAAAAAGTGCCGAACTCGGCGGAATAAGAAGCTACAAAGACGAAAACACAAGTGTTCTTAACAAACTTTTAATCCTTATCCAATAATTAAAAGGCTAGCCATAATCATGTACTTTAGCAAAAATACAATTTCTAAATAAAAGTTGCAATTTTATTTTAAAATTTTGAATTTTAAATAAACGACCGTAACTTTGCGCCCCGTGAAGGTACGGAATCTTTTCAAACAAGATTCTAAAACAGGCGTAACGCTTTATCCATTAATGTCAAAAACTTGTCAGTAGGTGCTCTTTAAGCTGAAATATGAGTTTTGTTAAATGTTTGATAGTTTGTTTTTTTATTTTAAAAGTTGAATCTCAAATAAACATTCGTAGCTCAGTGATCTGTAATGCTTTCAAATAGACAAATAGATGGGTTGCAAGATAATTTCATGCTCTATCTAATGATTGCAAAAACAGATTAAATACTGCATGATTAGCGAAGATATCTACTTTTGAATATCTTTTGATTCTGATATTAACATGCAAAAAATTTGGTTATTGGTCATGTTGTTACGCATAAATGAATCAAAAAATTTAATAAATATGACTGAAAATTATGAATATGCAGCAAACTGACATCACTATAAGCATCAATTAATAGAATAAAACTTATGTATATTTCTTTTTTGAAAGATATCTATTAATAATTGAATAAAGATTAAAAAGTGCCGAACTCGGCGGAATAAGAAGCTACAAAGACGAAAACACAAGTGTTCTTAACAAACTTTTAATCCTTATCCAATAATTAAAAGGCTAGCCATAATCATGTACTTTAGCAAAAATACAATTTCTAAATAAAAGTTGCAATTTTATTTTAAAATTTTGAATTTTAAATAAACGACCGTAACTTTTCGCCCCGTGCAGGTACGGAATCTTTTCAAACAAGATTCTAAAACAGGCATTACGCTCTATCCATTAATGTCAAAAACTTGTCAGTAGGTGCTCTTTAAGCTGAAATATGAGCTTTGTTAAATGTTTGATAGTTTGTTTTTTATTTTAAAAGTTGAATCTCAAATAAACATTCGTAGCTCAGTGATCTGTAATGCTTTCAAATAGACAAATAGATGGGTTGCAAGATAATTTCATGTTCTATCTAATGATTGCAAAAACAGATTAAATACTGCATGATTAGCGAAGATATCTACTTTTGAATATCTTTTGATTCTGATATTAACATGCAAAAAATTTGGTTATTGGTCATGTTGTTACGCATAAATGAATCAAAAAATTTAATAAATATGACTGAAAATTATGAATATGCAGCAAACTGACATCACTATAAGCATCAATTAATAGAATAAAACTTATGTATATTTCTTTTTTGAAAGATATCTATTAATAATTGAATAAAGATTAAAAAGTGCCGAACTCGGCGGAATAAGAAGCTACAAAGACGAAAACACAAGTGTTCTTAACAAACTTTTAATCCTTATCCAATAATTAAAAGGCTAGCCATAATCATGTACTTTAGCAAAAATACAATTTCTAAATAAAAGTTGCAATTTTATTTTAAAATTTTGAATTTTAAATAAACGACCGTAACTTTTCGCCCCGTGCAGGTACGGAATCTTTTCAAACAAGATTCTAAAACAGGCATTACGCTCTATCCAATAATGTCAAAAACTTGTCAGTAGGTGCTCTTTAAGCTGAAATATGAACTTTGTTAAATGTTTGATAGTTTGTTTTTTATTTTAAAAGTTGAATCTCAAATAAACATTCGTAGCTCAGTGATCTGTAATGCTTTCAAATAGACAAATAGATGGGTTGCAAGATAATTTTATGCTCTGTCTAATGATTGAAAAACAGATTAAATACTGCATGATTAGCGAAGATATCTACTTTTGAATATCTTTTGATTCTGATATTAACATGCAAAAAATTTGGTTATTGGTCATGTTGTTACGCATAAATGAATCAAAAAATTTAATAAATATGACTGAAAATTATGAATATGCAGCAAACTGACATCACTATAAGCATCAATTAATAGAATAAAACTTATGTATATTTCTTTTTTGAAAGATATCTATTAATAATTGAATAAAGATTAAAAAGTGCCGAACTCGGCGGAATAAGAAGCTACAAAGACGAAAACACAAGTGTTCTTAACAAACTTTTAATCCTTATCCAATAATTAAAAGGCTAGCCATAATCATGTACTTTAGCAAAAATACAATTTCTAAATAAAAGTTGCAATTTTATTTTAAAATTTTGAATTTTAAATAAACGACCGTAACTTTTCGCCCCGTGCAGGTACGGAATCTTTTCAAACAAGATTCTAAAACAGGCATTACGCTCTATCCAATAATGTCAAAAACTTGTCAGTAGGTGCTCTTTAAGCTGAAATATGAGCTTTGTTAAATGTTTGATAGTTTGTTTTTTATTTTAAAAGTTGAATCTCAAATAAACATTCGTAGCTCAGTGTGCTGTAATGCTTTCAAATAGGCAAATAGATGGGTTGCAAGATAATTTCATGTTCTATCTAATGATTGCAAAAACAGATTAAATACTGCATGATTAGCGAAGATATCTACTTTTGAATATCTTTTGATTCTGATATTAACATGCAAAAAATTTGGTTATTGGTCATGTTGTTACGCATAAATGAATCAAAAAATTTAATAAATATGACTGAAAATTATGAATATGCAGCAAACTGACATCACTATAAGCATCAATTAATAGAATAAAACTTATGTATATTTCTTTTTTGAAAGATATCTATTAATAATTGAATAAAGATTAAAAAGTGCCGAACTCGGCGGAATAAGAAGCTACAAAGACGAAAACACAAGTGTTCTTAACAAACTTTTAATCCTTATCCAATAATTAAAAGGCTAGCCATAATCATGTAGTTTAGCAAAAATACAATTTCTAAATAAAAGTTGCAATTTTATTTTAAAATTTTGAATTTTAAATAAACGACCGTAACTTTGCGCCCAGTGCAGGTACGCAATCTTTTCAAACAAGATTCTAAAACAGGCGTTACACTCTATCCATTAATGTCAAAAACTTGTCAGTAGGTGCTCTTTAAGCTGAAATATGAGCTTTGTTTTCCGGTAATAAATCCGAGACTTTGCCTGATTTTTCTCCTAGAATGCTTCATCGATATTTCAAAAAATTTCTTATGGCTAAACAAACAAGTATACTTTCCCAATTATAATTCTGAGTGTTAGCTTGGGGTTTCTTCTAGAATGCCCAATTACAAAGTCTAAAATTTTATGACCTTTTAAACCCATATTTTTGAGGAGAAAAAAGCGGGCATCTCTTTCCGGTAATAAATCCGAGACTTTGCCTGATTTTTCTCCTAGAATGCTTCATCGATATTTCAAAAAATTTCTTATGGCTAAACAAACAAGTATACTTTCCCAATTATAATTCTGAGTGTTAGCTTGGGGTTTCTTCTAGAATGCCCAATTACAAAGTCTAAAATTTTATGACCTTTTAAACCCATATTTTTGAGGAGAAAAAAGCGGGCATCTCTTTCCGGTAATAAATCCTAGACTTTGCCTGATTTTTCTCCTAGAATGCTTCATCGATATTTCAAAAAATTTCTTATGGCTAAACAAACAAGTATACTTTCCCAATTATAATTCTGAGTGTTAGCTTGGGGTTTCTTCTAGAATGCCCAATTACAAAGTCTAAAATTTTATGACCTTTTAAACCCATATTTTTGAGGAGAAAAAAGCGGGCATCTCTTTCCGGTAATAAATCCAAGACTTTGCCTGATTTTTCTCCTAGAATGCTTCATCGATATTTCAAAAAATTTCTTATGGCTAAACAAACAAGTATACAGCGTATACGATACGCATTTTGAAATAATGCTAAAACTCAACTAAAAATAGAAAATAAATAATATTTATAATTGCATCAACAAAAAATAGAAATAAATAATATTTATAATTGCATCTGTTAAAGTCCAAAATGATTGAGCAAAAGTCCTGTAGCAGATCTTTTTTAGAAAAAACATCAGCTCCCATCATTCAAATCCTTTGATTTCTGGGAAACAATGCACCCGGGATTTGACCTCGTACAATGTGCCATTGGAGAGGATAATGAGGATCAATTCCGTTCCAATAATCCTCGATGGGCGCATGGGAAAACACTGGCTTCATTTTGGCAACGTGTTCAAACCAAGCAAAATCGAAGACCGGGCCGGACGAGAGAGCATCGCTGAAGATTTTAGAAATATTGATTGATTTAGTCGTCACAAACCCTAATGGGGGGAGGGGGGGATGCCACCTTACGTTTTGGCAATGTTACGTTTTTTGAATAATGGTGGCAAAACGTACGGACACCATGCCTACCTTTCAGCATTTTGTTCTCCTCCCTCATCTTCGATGTAAAGGTTCAACTCATCGCTCTCATTATCGGAGACGTCCCCCCTTTCTTTATTGGATTTGCTGACAACATTTCTTTCCTGCACCAACCAAACTGTCTCATCGTCATGAATTAGGAGGTATTCACCCGCACAAAGTTCTCTAAGGGCATCAAGAAGAGTGCACAACCGCTGGACTCTCGAAGAAAGCCTCAAAACAGCAAATTATTAAAATAATAACATTTGTAATCGGAGGCAATTAGCAAGAAAAACTGACAGCTTACGGCTCTTCTGGCTAAGCCTGGACAAATCGGAAGCGTTCTTTCTGTCAATTTGCATCAGGTGAAGCTGATGCAATTGTTCATCAAAGTGCACGCGAAGAGTAATGTGCTCCGGGGAACCTTTCAGCGTTGCAGTGGCCACGTCCATGAGTGTTTCCTCAGGCGATATTTTCTTAATTGTTGTATTTAAATGGGTTCATAATCCAACTTTTTTTCTAATTACCTCCGCAGCAATTTCAGGCAAAAATTCGGGTCGGACAGCCAATGAGACAATATCAGTTCCGTGTACACCGGTTCGGATCAGCACGCGATGTTGCTGATCAAATTCCGATTGTTGTTGATCACCGCCATCAAATGTGACGATTGCGTACCGTTTGCCCACCACATCGGCCGAAGAAGACCCGCCGGACGCCGTCTTTCCGATTAGCCCAAGTTGAAGTTCGTTCAACAACGACTCCGCCGCCGCCGACGATTCATCCGTTTTGAACATTTTTTTTTGTCCAATTTCATCATCCGTTTTTTGTTCACTATCCCTCAATCGCAATTTAATAGCCCATTTGAAATATTCGCGAATGACGAAAGGGCGATGCATTCGTGACGCGATGATCGGTGGAAACACTGAGCAAACTCTTCTCATCTTTCCTAAAATCTAATCGGTTTTTTTTCTGATTTCTGATCAACAATTTGTTAAAAAAATGCAAAAATCCGAAACGGTTACCCTACTTTTTGCCACCCCAGCAAAAATGTTACGTTTTGCATCCGCTACGTTTTGGCAATGTTACGTTTTTTTGAATGATTTTGAGGTCAACAGATTCCGAAAAACCTTCGAATTCGGGTCCGGGGTTCGAAATTGATCGAAATATAAGTTTATGATGGGTTAGCAAAATGTAACATACTGGGGTGGCAAACCGTACGGACACCATCCGAAACATTTTTGCACTGACTAACCTCCCCTAAATTCCAATTGCACGCTGACGCGGCAAGCATACGAAATTTGGGGTTGACACAAAGTGCTTCCATCCATCACAACTTCGATGTCATTTTGAATTGCAAAGTTTCATAAGTCATTGTCGGCAGTTATTGGCAACTATAATGAAATTAGTGATTAATTGAACGGAAGTTAATTAGGTATTAAATTGATGTTATGTTTTGTATTCACTTTTTGCAAGACCGTAACCAGATCGAGTTAAAAACTCATAGGGGGACTCTTTTGTTTTCAAAATTAATCATTTCGGCAGATTTTCTTATCAAATCCAATCAAAATTCAAAAATTTTCTCGGCGGCACCTGTTCGGCACCGTCGACCCCTCCCCCCCCCCCCATCAAAAGTTAAGCAGATTCTCAAAAAAAATGTATTTTTGAAAAACGAGAAAATCGGCAAAATGTTCTAAATTTTTCAACAAAAATTTGAAAAATTGCTTAGGAAAAAAATGCAATAAACCCCAAAAAAGCACCCCTAAAGATTGACTTTTTTCAAATGAGCCCCCCCCCCCGAAAAAAGCTCTGGCTACGCCCTTGTTGTTAGGCACTACTTTGGTTCAAAAAAATGTAAATGTTATTTTGGGACTCCCAATTTTTTACTGATGCGAAGAATGGCCAATTGTGGTGCTTTTTGTTGTTTAATGATCTTCTTCACCACTTCATCAATGCAAAATTGTTGTTGTTTTTGATGTTTTTCCAATATAACCAATCCGGTGATTTCTTCGATGGGAAGTTGTCTATTTAGCTCATCGAAGAAACTAAAATTGAAAAACAATAAAATTGATAAAAGTTTCTCAAAAAGCACTTACATAGCTTTAAATATCGAAGAGAATTGTTTCGTCAATTTAATGGTGGGTTCTGATGAGGATGTTTGTACCGTCGCTGGATGAATGGCCTGTTGTGCCTGTGAAGAAATGATACTTAGAGCCGTACTCAGAAAACATTTTCGGGCGGGATTTTCCAAAAAAAAAGTTTCGATTTTTGGTAACTTTTTGTTAAAAAAATGCAAAATCTTCGAAAAATTTAGTCATTTTGCAATTTTTTTTTTCCTAATTCTGCTTCACTTCTGGATTTGTTACGAAAATTGGTCCAAAAATGATTCCAGTTTTAAACTTTTTTTGTTGATTTTTTTTTTAGAATTTAGCCGGGCTGCTTTGGTTATTTGGCCTATTTGCAACCGAAGTACAACAATCTCCTGATTTTTTTGAAGCAATTTTTCTTGCTGCTGCTTAATATTTTGCTTCAATATTTGTTCAGCTGCTCGTAAGGACCTTGTTCTCGCTGTTTATGTTCTTTAGTTGAACGATTTCCTAAAGAAAATAAATTTAAAAAGATCAGAAGACATCGTTTGTTGGTTGAGCGGATTTATATGGACTAAAAACCCCCCCAAAATATGGATCAAAAACCCCAAAAAGTGCCAAAATATGGACCAAAAACCTCAAAAACATGCTTTTTTAAAATTTTTTAAAAAATATCAAATAAAAATTTTTTTAGGGAAAATGTCGATCTTTGGGGGGGGGCGGATTTTTGGTCAAAAAAAAAAGTCATTTTTAGTGGTGCATTTTTGGTTTGAAAAAATTTTTGATTTTTAAGGGTACATTTTTCGTTTTTATTGCATTTTTCTTAAGAAATTTCGGGGAAAAAAGTCCTGAAATATTGAATTTCTTCAAGGATTTTTTTTGGGAAAAATGCCTAAAAATTACATTTTTCTCAAGAAAAATGCCTATTAATAACTCACGTTGTTAAGTCTGAACATCTCATCGCGTTGGTCGGCCATGTCCTTCGTAATATGCCATGCTTGGACTGCATTTTCTTTAAACGGACATTAACTTCCAAGAGGACAGCCTAAAGGAAGGCAAAAAGTTGTCCTGTCCTTTTCAGCAGAGCTCATAATTGAATGGTTTGACGAGATATTGAATCTGTTAATTTATTAACAATTTATTTTAACAGAAATTGAATTTGTTTAATTTGCTAATAGTCGTCTAAGTTTGCCCATTTTTTGAAGAAAAAAAAATAAGAAAACATTTCTAACTCGACAAAAAGGTGTTTCATCGGAGTATTCCGGGACGTAGAATCCGAATCTGACCTTCATTTCGACCTATTTTCGAACCCCGAACTCGAATTCGAACAATTCTTCAAAAATAAAAATTTCCAAAAGTTAATTTTGGCCTCAAACCCATTCTGGGCGTCGAAATAGGTCAAGTGGAGGTCAGATCTGGATTCTATGCCCCCGGAATATTCCTAGAAACACCTTTTTGTCGAGTTACAAAAAAATATATTTTTTTTTCAAAAATGGGGGGCCCTACAAACTTGACTATTACCCGAATTCGTTTCGTTTTCGTGGCTTTTTGGGCTTCGTTTTTGACCGTTCAGGGTTTTCGATTTGTTTTCTTAAATGAATATTTATATTTTCGTGCAGCTAAGCCCGGCCGAGATCGAGATCTCGGATTTTTCAAAATTCCGGGCTCTAGTATTTATCCAACTCGCTACACCTTGGGAATTGCGTGTCCAAGTCCAGCGCGTGTTTTTTGCCCGTCAATTCATTGAAGTTTCTGCCATTTCTCCCCCATCATCGACTTCTTCGTCCTCCGTTTCGATTCGTCTTCTTTTCACTCTGTTTTCCATTGATGAGGACGAAAACTGCTCATTTTGTTCCTCCGCAAAGGGAACTTTCTTCGAAGTCATTGCTTCTTTTTTTTCTCTGAAATTCAAGTCGATCGGGACGGAAAAAGTATAAAGGTCCGATCCCGGAAAGATTTTAGAAAAAAAATCCCGAAGCGGGATCCGCAATTTAGGTGCTGGATTTGCGGGATTGAACATTTTTGTTAGTGAATAATGTCATTTATTCAAAATTAGCATTGACGTTTTGCCAAATCTTTCAAATTAAAAGATTTAATGGACCACAAATAATAAAACGGTGGGGGGGGGGGGGGATTTGGACAAAATTTTGAATTTCAGGGTCAGTTGGCATAATCTGTATTAGTGCCTCAAATAAAATGGAATATAAGTTTATTAAAAATAAAACGAAGATTAAAAATTATTGTTAACAATAAAGTAAATAAATCATTAATGAAATCATTGAAATTAAAAAAGATTTAAAAGTGATAATTTAAAAAAATATTAAATTGTTTGGAAATATAATCAATTCTACTTTTTAATTTCATGAGATAAATTATGCCCAAATATTTTTGTTGGAGGACCAACCAATAAATACGCTATAGGCACAAATTGTGCACAAAAAAGAATTCATCAGCACACAAAGCCACTCACTTTTTAGGCCCTTTTTTGCTTGACGGATGAATGACATTCATTCGCCACTTTTGGGTTTAGACATTGCCGTTTTGAAGTTTTGGGTTGTTTTGCGCTGTTGGGCAAAATGCCTGAGGCAAATATACAGTATACCAACAGGGGCTCCCAATTTTGTCAAAATGCAATAAATAGGATTCTAGGTAGAGAAAAACGTCAAATATGGACTAAAAAATCCCCAAAATATGGACCAAAAACCCCAAAAAGTGCCAAAATATGGACTAAAAAATATGCTAAAACTGACCAAACCTTCTCAATTTATGCGTAAAAACCTTCAAAATTCGTGATTGAGCCCTTTTTACATACAGATTCTTGAATTACATTTTTTAATCTTACTTTTTTCAGTGTTCTGGATTATCTTTCTTGGCAAGAATGGTTGTGCCATCATGCTAAGTTATTATGCCGTGAGTATTGTGTTGTTTGTGTGGTTCTACTCCATCATCTGCCGTGGATTCTCGGCGGTCACGGACGCTGAGAGTCGCCGTTTTCGCCCTACCGTCTGATGATTGATGTGATGATTGGTGATAAAAGCATAATTAGGGCGATCTTTGATAATTACATAATTACGGTCTTTGCTTGTATTACGCTATTATTGTTGTTATTGTTAATTTGTGCGTTACGGTGGAAAAAAGGAGTATTGTTTGTGAGTTGATTTTATAGCATCTTCACAAGTTTGGATGTGGTCATAAATCTGCGTTTTTTAGTTCCTGAACTAATTTAATGTCAAATGAAAACTGCAGGGTGGGCTAAATTCCGATTTCTGAGAACTTTTTTGGCCCGCGGGATCAGGGTTGCATGTCCGGTGTTTATCCCAATCCGATCGGATTATTTTGTCGAAGAGTTGGCTTGACTTATAAGTTTTTATGTACTTAAATTTAAGCCGAATATTAGACATTAAATACAACATTTACAGTTTATCGCGTTATTTCCGTTAGATTTGTTCATTTTTCACTTCTGAAAAAAATTTGGCAATTGCCTTTTGGCCCATCGGGCGATGCTTGTCAAAAGTGTGATAATAAATCTTTTCCAAGTACAATTAAGATTCATAATTTAAAGTGGGAATTCTTCAAAAAAGCGAATGTGGTTGCCTGCCAAATGAAAATATAAATCGATGTTTTACTTTATAGTTTAAAACTGTCTTATACAGATGTGAATCGAGATTTAATATTGGTTAAAAAGCAAATTTAAAAATAATAAAATTAATCGATTGCGATGTAAATAATCGGTATAAAAGGGATGCAAATGTTAATTTTTGCCATTTGTTTTCTTGCTTGCTAAGAATTAATGACCTCCGTGCAAAAAAAGTTCTATTTTAATATACAACTTAAGAATGTCCGTTTATAAAAACTTATTAATTTATTCGTAATTTGCATACTTTTTAGATATAAACCTTTTTTTCGCAAGGACTCAAGCAAGTATCAAATCAATTTTTTTGATTTTTTTTTTCAAACGTTTAATGTCGAAATTCAAAAATTGGCGTTTATTGCCATTGTTTTTAGGGATTTACTCAATCGCTTAGCTCTTCTGATTCAAATAGCTTCGTTTCCAATTACATAAAAACATTCACAAAATGTGAAATTTAACGATATGACTAATATTTTATTTTTCCCGACGAAATTAAGCGCCAAAATGATAAAGTGTTCTATGGTAAAAATATGGGTACGCTAAATTCTGTTTTTAGGAATGATTGGAGCTCCATGTTCACGTGCCAACGACGGGGCGGTGTACAAAATGTTGCTGACGATGCCCTGAAATTGAGAGCGGATTCATTTCGGCAATGGCCACCTTAGCGCTCAAAGTGGTCCAGAAGGCGGAGACCAACGACAACCTTTTGATACCAAATGTTTGTGTGGGTGGTTCCATGTTATGTTAGGGGGGACAGGGGGCTCTTTTTTACCTATTTTAGGTTAATGACGAAGACATAACGGTGCGTGATAGAGCATCAACGAGGCCGTAAATGGGTGAAAACTCCAAAATTTTCGAATTTTTTTGTTTTGGATAGTGGAGGGTATATTCGAAAAAATGTTCTTTTCCGGAATTTTGTCTCAAAAATTTTGCAGTTTGTTTTATTTGTCACATTAATTATGCAGCAAAAATAAATATGTAAAACACAAGGCCAAAAATGCTAAAAATTTGTTTTTGAAGACAACCTGAGCAGCCTATCACATAAAAATTTATTTGAACGAGAATAAAAATAGGTCCAAAATTCAGTGATCAGCAAAAAGCTCGTGCACAGCGTCTGTCGTCGAATGACCATCACCACTTCAACAACACATTCCATGCACATCCGTCGCTGATGCCATCGATTCCTCCGTCGCCATTGGCTTTGAGCGGTCCAATGCCCCAACCCCATTATGATTGGGAATTGACTCAGGCTTTTGATCGAACAATTTATGTGATTAAAATTGAAATGAAAATAAAACTTGATTTGTTTATGGAAAGTTATATGTATTCTTCATAATTTTTTAATGCTTTCTGCAATATAGTAATTGTTAAAATATTTGTCAGCGACATCAACTGAAAAATGGCAGAAAATTTTGTGGCCGAACAGGGACAGGTTAGAAATATTGTTGCAAGTTGAAAAACGGCTTTAAATTCTCAATTTTATTTTGTATGGACAAATTTGTGTTTTTTCGTTTCGTCGTGCGAAGTGTTTAAGTACCCCGTAATTGGTGCCCCATAAGTTTTCAGTTTCCCTGCGGATTACTGAGCCAAGGTTTGCAATGCCCGAGGGCATTTAACACCCAAGCATCGCGCAACGTTCACCGAAGCCGCGCGCACACGCGAGAGGAGAGGGGGTGTGCATATCGATGCAAGTAATAGTTTGAATGATTTTTGATGTTTGTCTGCAAATAAGTCGGTCCAGTACGATTGAGTTTCGCCGATTGAGTGCCCGTTATAAATGCGACACTTGAGTGCCAAGAGAAGCTATGGAGAAAGAAAGGGTTTCCCATTTTGTACTAATTTTATTCTCAGAAAGGGAAATTTTTGCATTCACGTCCCCGACCCCTGGACTAAAAGTTGTCTGAAAATATGTTATTTGATGCAGAGAACGAATTTAGTCGATAGAAAACAAGAATGAGAATTTGAAGCGGTTTTTGTTTTGATGCTTCGTTTTCAAAATCATAATTTTTACTCAAATTTCGCATTTATATAACGGCACTCAATCGTCCGGGCTCAAAGTAAGGTGTGAGCCCGGTACTGAAAAGTCCCTTCCAGTGGGGACTCAATTTGATTGAACTGTTCAGTTATTGCGCACACGGCAGCGCGACAGAATATGTCTTTCGGCGCCACTCTCAGAGAGCACACCCTCTCCTTTTTACGCCGCCGAGACTCCTGGAAGGACTGGTTTTCCAGTTCCGTCCAGGAAGTGTGGTTGGCATAGGCATTGATGCCGAAAACAACCTCGGTAAGTGGTATTTATAATAATGTTTTATTAAAAGATTGAAATTTTTGTTTTTACGCCCTTTTTTGCGGAGTCTTCCAAAAAGTGCAAAAATATTGATTAAAAAATTTGCCAAAACTGATCAAATGCAGTCAATTTTTGCGTAAAAAATTCGTCATTCTTTATTAATTTTCCTCTCACAATTGTAAATATAATATTTTTCACATGCTTTGTAAAATTTATAAAAAAATAAAAAATTTTTGGAAATATCAATCTTTGAAAGTAGATTTCTGGTCCAAGAAAAAGCCTTCTTTAGGTGGAAAACGTAATAATAAAAAAAAATCAAATTTTTAAAGCTTTTGAATATCAAATTTTGGCACAATTCCAATTTGTTTTGTTAGAGATTGATGGAACCGGCATTTCCCCGGGCTTCTTTTGGGAGATGCCCCCGCCGTGTCAATAATAACATGGCATTTAGGCATCACTGAGATTTTCTTTTTTTAAATAACGAGAAAGTGTACGGTGGAATAAAAATGTCCGCAACGGCTGAGGTTTCTTTGGAGGGTATAATTCTTATTTTTTTCAAAATTTAAAGCTCAATTTGACGCCTAAAAGACGGGGGACCCAAATTCTGAAACAAAATTTTATTTTTTACCATTTCCAATTCGGCGACGACCATCGGTTGGACAGACTTCAGAGATTCATCCATTTCGAGTCGCATTTATTTAAGTCGATGGACCGTATAACATCCATCTTTGCGGACTCGTCAATGTTGTGTTGCTGTTGTTGCTGAAACTCTTCCATCTTTGCGGATTCGTCATTGTTGTGTTGTTGTTGTTTCTGAAACTCCTCCATCTTTGAAGACTCGTCAATGTTTTGTTGTGGGACTGGGATGTTGTGTTGTTTCTGAAACTCCTCCATCTTTGTGGATTCGTCAATGTTGTGTTGCTGTTGTTGCTGAAACTCTTCCATCTTTGCTGACTTGTCAATGTTGTGTTGCTGTTGTTGCTGAAACTCCTCCATCTTTGCAGACTCGTCAATGTTTTGTTGTGGGACTCGTCAATGTTGTGTTGTTGCTGAAACTCCTCCATCTTTGCGGACTCGTCAATGTTGTGTTGTTGCTGAAACTCCTCCATCTTTGCGGACTCGTCTCTCCTCCATGATTCGTCAATGTTGTGTTGCTGCTGAAACTCCTCCATCTATGCGAGTTCGTCAATATTGTGTTGCTGTTTTTTCTGAAACTCCTCCATTTTTGCGGATTCGTCAATGTTGTGTTGCTGCTGAAACTCCTCCATCTTTGTGGATTCGTCAATGTTGTGTTGCTGTTGTTGCTGAAACTCCTCCATATTTGCTGACTCGTCAATATTGTGTTGCTGTTGTTGCTAAAACTCACGGACTCGTCAATGTTGCTGTTGTTACTGAAACTCCTCCAGCTTTGCGGACTCTTCTCCCTTCAGCTGTTGCTTCAAGCCCTTTAATTCCAATTCAAAATTACGGTTTAAAAATCGCTATTCTCGTGCTCAAAAATAAAACCCACTTCCAATTGATCGGACTTTTTTGTTTCTCCTCCTGCTGATCAACTTAGAATTCTTTGTCATTGGTCGGCTCAATTTCGTCGTTTTGACCGTGCAAAATGTCCGCCACATCTGTAATTAAAAAATTAATGGAAAAATAGCGAAATATGATTCTATTTGAATATTTAAATGGCTTTTGAGTGTTACGGCTAACTTAATTAAAGGTGTTCCACAAGAAATTGCCGCGCGCATCATCAGAGGTGAAATGACGCCTGGACTTACATTAGTCGGCAATTTCAACGCCGAAGCAGCGGTAATTTTATTTAAATGCAAAATAAAATGAGAAATGGAAAAGTTTTGGGAAAATGTCGATCTTTGGTGGGTGGATTTTTGGTCAAAGAAAAAGCATTGAAAATATGGATCATACGCGCCAGACTCAAAATCGAACGAAACATATATCAACCGACTCCGCTTGGTCGATGTAAGAACCGGAAAAATTTTTGGTTGGACAACCATTCCCTGAAAATAATTGTAAATTTGAAGCGGGTTTTGAATCAGTTGAAATTTTTGACAATTAAGGAGAAAACGACAGCCTAAGTCCCCCTAGCTTGGGGTTCGTTAGCAGGGCTCTCAAGCCTTATTTTTAAGGCAAATGCCATAATTTTGGGAATTTGCCTTATTGTTTGCCATATTTAACACTTGCCATAATTTTGCCATATTTTTGACTTTGGTAAAAATTCTCATTTTTACAGGAAAAATGAAATTCCGAAAAGTGCTCACAAAATTTGATTGGTGAAATTCTTTAACTG
>JAEVLN010000035.1:0-24855 GCA_018350325.1 Globodera rostochiensis
TCCTAAGAAAGTTTTAATTAAAATTTTATAATTGGCTTTTCCTGAAGAAATAGATTTTTTGCTAATTAAGAAGTCTTTTTATTAATTCCGCGTCTCCATGGCCCACGCTTTGTCAGAACGCTCCTTTCCCGCCAATTGAACTCCTAACAGCACTTTCATTTCTCTTATAGATTATATTAATATTGTTTCGATTCAGGCTCATTTAACCACATTAAATTATCACTATAAGAAAAGCATCATAAAATAGTTTGCATTACACGCAAATTTGCATTTTTTTTCCAAAACAATTTTTGTACGAAAACCATTTATGTGTTTTCTTTATTGTTATCGATTTATTTTTGGTTTGTTTTTAAAATTTAAAATTATATTGTACTTTCTAAAACCCCAAAAATTGCGAAGTACTTACATCTGTTTGGTGTGGATTCGTAGTAATTACTTCTTAATTTCTAATATATTTTTGAATAAAGTGCAAATTTATATTGAATTGAATTTCACCTTTTAATATATTTTTGTCGTTTGCTATTTTATAAGTTAAATGACTTGTGTAAAAATACCATAAGAATATATAATTAAAGTTAATAATTTTATATCCGATTAAAAAATTTTTGTTGTCAACCGTTTAAGGCATTAAAATATAATTAAACAATTAATGTTATTTATAATTGAGGCACATCAAAAAAATGATCATATGTTTGTATTTTAATTGTTGTTTCTTAGCATTACATTAAATGTTTTTTTTTGTTTATTCTTTTTACATTAATAGGGACCGATTTTACACTATTTTTTTAATTAATATATTTATTTAGTTCATTATGGTCTCGATTTTTTACGAAATTATCGGTTTAATTTGATCATTTTTTTAGTTTATTTCCAACGTCTATTTATTGCTTGTTTTTCATCTGTATTTGTAAAAAATTTTGTTTTAATTTTTAACAATTTTTTCGTATCCATCGAATGAGCACCAATTTTAAGAACTAAACAATAATTAGGTATATTTTGTTTGCATAAATTAATTTATCCAGAGAATTAAAAATTAACATATGTTTAATGTTTTTCAGTAAATTATTTAATGTCAGTAATAAATAATGTAGTTGGGGTTTTAGATTATTTTAATATGCTTATAGGATTTAAGTTTTTAAAATTCAGTAGATTTTTTGATTAAAATCCATTTCTTTTAAACGCCGCTTTGGCTAATGTTAGATGCACTTAAAAATAATTTTTTGGATGCAAGAAAATAAGTTTACAATTTATTTGTACATAAATAAACGAAAAGTAAACAAAAAATTTGTCAATTTAATTCACTGTTGTAACATTAATCGTTTTTTAAGAATTATAATCTTTTTTAATAAAAATTTTTATTTATAAATTATCAAAAAAAAATGATATTTTAACGTAATTGATAGATTATTTAACACAACATTTTTAAATTGCCTATTTTGTAATATGCGGTCTGTCTGCAGACAATTACTTGAATAATTTTTTTTTAGCCGATGAATCTCTTATTTAAACTGCAGTGTATTTTAAGCATCAAAATCCAATAAAATTTTTAAAACTATGAAATTTTAGTCTCAAATCTTTTAACAAAAATTTCTGACATTTTACAAAAAAATGTTCTCTTCATTAATTTGAATTAATATTTAATATTTTTGGGAAATATAGTTTTTTTTATCGGGTCGGGCGGGTGAGATTTATTAACATTGCTTTATATAACGGCTTTATTTATTTTTTCTTAATTGTTGTAATATTAGATTAAAATATTTATTCTATTAATTATGCTTGAAGAAAGTTTTAATTTCCTCTTTAATTCGGAACTTAAAGACTCTTAATTTGGTTTTGTTCACATTTTTTAATTGTTTTATTGCGATATTTTACATATATTTATTTTAAAAGCATTATTATTCAAAATGCGTTCTATTTGTGGAATACATTTTTATTCCATAACGCTGTTTTTTTATAGAACTTCATTACAAAAAATCTTTATGTAAACTTTACAAATGCAGAATTTTAGTACTTTAAATTCTATTTGTATTTTTTCAAGTGAATGCCCCCGCGGTGGTGCATCTGGACTGATGTTTTTTTCGCCCACGCTTTTTCAAAAATTTAAGTTTAACCATTGATTTGCTAAAATTGTGCTAATTTGTAATTATGCGTAAATTTATTAATCCACGTATTTATATCGCTATTCTATGTTTTTTATTTTTTTATTTCTGTAACTGATTTACTCATAATTACTATTTTTTAGATTATTAATTTTATTTTAGCTTTGGTTTTTTATTTTGTCTTTTTGATAAGGAGTATCAGGCCCAATTTTTGGGTGTAAAATTTACACCAGGAAGCGGGGACAAGTGAGTCCCCAGCCCCCACCCTTTTTCCCTTCCCTTCACATTCGCACAGGGGAGGTCGGCCGCACACACGTGCGCGGGGGTCGGTCGCACACACGTGCGCGGGGGGAAGGTACAACCACGCGTGAGGGATTTGCGCGCCGGAAAGGAAGAAGAGGGGGCGCGCATTTGATTTCATGTAAAAAATATTAAATGAAAATATGCGGCAACCACGTAAAATAATCATTATAAACATTAAACCAATAGAAGATTTAAAAATTTTACAAAAATATCATATATATTATGGAGAAGGCCGTTAATAACATTGCGCCATATAAAAAAATGTTTATTTAGCCAAAATCATTCGAGACGTTTTTAAAGCGACAAATTTGTTGGAAAAAAACACCAGTGTAATTTCCAAAGCAACAATAACATTTATCAACAAATATAAAAAAAACACAAAACAAATTATCCCCAAAATCCCCCCGATAAATTACGTAAATGAGGGTCGAAACGAATCTCGACACGATCTCCCGGTGACAGAAGGCTTACCGCTGGGAACATTCGCGCATCAACAGGCGCCACAAGCTGTTCTCCTTTAAAAGTTTATCAAAAAAAAATATTATCGCGAAAAAAACCCAGTCTTTCGCGGTTCAGAAAGAAGTTCACAAGCCCACTCTTTTTGTCCCAAGAACAGGCGATCGTGTCCCCCGCCGAAAACGGCGGAATCTTCAGTACCAACTCTCCCTCGCGGAGAAGCTCGCCACTTCCTTCAACCCCATACGAGGACGTCGTCCACCCTACCACACCGGAATTTTCATTCCTTGGAACGAAACCAACGCAAATGCTGCTTAAAATTAAAATTTTGAGACAAAAAAAATTTATTTTTTATACCCGTTATTACGCAGCAGACTGGTTTCAAAATATGACTCTTCTTTGTGGCGGACAAACGTTTTCGGTTCTGAACAAAAAAAAACATTAAAAACTATATCCTACAAACATTAAATAACACACCATAATAAAAACCCTCGTGTTCGACAATAAACGTTTCAGCCCGTTTCACAAATAAATCGTCGGCCATTTAGACACACCAGAAAAAATGGGCAATAAGGGCTGATTTTAGCCACGTATACACCTCCTTTATATTGCAAAAATGTATTGTAACGTTAGAAGTTTTTTTTACAAATAAAAAAAAGCAAAGCAAGATGCAACCGGTGCGCAGTTTTTTTACCATACGAACGATCGCAAAAATGTTCTTGGAGTAATTTTACGTTAAACAACTAAAAACGGAGACATAGAAAGAGTATTTGCAATTTACACAAAATGTTGCGTAAATTGAAGGACGAATTGCGTTACTACAAATGTAGCGATTGGACACAAACCCAAGGACGAAACGATTAAACAAAAAGTGCTCAAAAACTTATTCGAAAAAATGAAGATGAAAAAAAAACAGAAATCAGGAGTTAAACAATAAAAAAATATAGAATTTAAAAAGGATATAAAATGTTAATGATATTTCTAAAATCAGTCTGGTAGTAATTTATTCTGTCATAAATTTATAACAACGATCGGTTAACAATGCAAAATAAAAAATATTGTCAATTTAATGCAAACATCCGGCCTAGACTAAAAAAACGATCGATTAACAATACAAAAAAAAGAGGTTTAACTTCCGGACATACATCCGGCCTGGATTCAACCGTCAAAATGTTTTTCCGGTGTAACTATTATTTAAGACGCATAAAATATTGTAAAAAATAATAAAACATTCTAAATTTAAAGCAATTCTCAAAAAATCATTATACAAAATGAGTGGACCCGAGCACTATTATGAAAACATACCAGGATCTTCCACCCTGTACCCGTCCAAAAAAAATTTGACCGCGGGAATCGATGATTTTCTCGATACGATTCTTTCAACGAATATTTGGGCACGTTTTGTGGGATTGTTAAAATTTAAAATACCCCCAAATCTGATACTTCCAAAGTGTCAATACCGTCAAAATGAACATCTTAACACTGTGTTAGTTAATAAAATAATAAATAAACACCATTATATAATTTAAGAGAATTTGGCATTAAAACAAAACAGCTCAATGGTTTTTATGGAATCGTGCGAAACGATGTTGAAAGCCCAACAACAATTAAGCAATATATAGCCGACGGAAACTGGCCAGAAGCATCTGTTGAAAGTTATGAAAAGTTGTCTTTATTTTAATAAAAATCCAACCATAAAATTAAGAGAATTTTGGCGCATGATTGAGAAAAAAGAGGAAATATTTTCTTACGCTCAAGAGCTAAAACCTAAAGATGAAGATAAAGAATGGAAAACGCCTCTAGGGTGTATACTAGAACACCAAATAATGGAACAGCCGGACGGATTTGGTTGCCCTGTTGAAGGGATAACAAATTTCTATGTCTATCTGAGGCGGCGTATGGCATTTTTTCCACCGCACACAGAAAACGCAGAATTATTTTCAATAAATATTCTCCTACCTAAAAAAGGACCGGGAAAGACAATATGGTTTTTAAATAACTAGAAATTTATTTTGTAACTCAATTTAGGTACAGTATTCCCGCCGCAGATTTTCAAAAATTTAAAAATCTTGCAGCATCAGTATTTATTGAAGAATTTTCAAGTAATGACGAATATCTTCGCAAAAAATTTCTACTGATACATCCGAAAATTTTGAAAGAAAATAACATACGCTATGTTATAACGGTAATTTCGCATAAAAAAAAAAGAAAAAGTTAAGTCATTTTTTGTAGGCCCAGGAGCAAGGGGAAGGAATACTAACACTTCCCGGTTCGATCCATTTTGGATTTAGCACGGTATACGGTTGGGAAAAAATTAATAATTATTTTTCACGATTAGGGCGTAAATTGTGCCATAGCATGGAATCTCGGTCCAAAATCCTGGATTCCTTATGGTCTTGACACACGCGACGACTATGAAGCATTTCGATATGCGTCATTTGACACGTTCGAATTGGCAAAACTTCAAGCTGCTAAACAATATGGAGGCGGAGGAAGAGACGAGTTACAAAGATCTGAAAAAGCCTGGATAGAAGTACATAAAGAATATGTTTTTTACAAAGACGGCTTTGATCCAATATACCCAAAGCATCAACCCAGATTAGAAGAAATTGGGAAAATAAACCCTAAAAAATATATACAGATCGAAGGGGCTTGGTTCAGAAGTGCGGAAGCAACAGCAAATTCAATTCGATACCGCTGTTGTACCTGTCGAGTTTCAACCTATTTAAACTATAGAACATTACATTATTCAGACCCTAAACCCCATCATGGTGACCAGCCACATAACTATATACCAGATTCGAGAATTATTAACCTTCCATTCGATGTGACTTTTTAAAAAAATGTTGTTTTTCCTCACTGTTGATAAAGAACACTATAGAAAATTTTCTTTTATTTTCATTTATTTAATATAAAAATTTTATTGAAAAGAAATATAGATTTAAATAATTTTCATTAAATATAAATTCAACATTGTCGGTTAATCGGTTTTTACCATCCGCCAGCCACCGGGCGAAGCCCGACGGCTGGGGGCAGAGGGATTTGCCCTCCCCCAATTCTCCAGCCACCGGGCGAAGGCCCGGCGCGAGGGGGCAAAAGGGGAGTCTTCCCCCGTACCATCCTCCAGCCATCGGGCGAAGGCCCGGCGACAGGGGGCAGAGGGGTCTGCCCCTTCCCAGCTTCTAGCCACCGGGCGAAGGCCCGGCGACAGGGGTTTCCCATCTTCCAGCCACCGGGCCTTCGCCCGGTGGCTGGATTTTTGAAAATATTGATATTAGTTGAGCTTCCGCCTGTATTGGCACAAAACCCTTATCGCGCCAATGCTTCTTTTTATATGAAAACCACAATGTAATCCTCAAAGCCCTCACATTTCCGGCACGCAATTTCGGGTGAAATTTCCCCGGTTATTCTGATAATAATTCCCCTATTTTGATGCGTTTTCTTGATAATGACGAAGTATATGATAGATGAACACGGATTGAAGAAGAAAAGCTATTAGTTGGTGATGAATGCGAGACATACATTTTTGTTGTCTGTTCGAGATTAACGCCCAGATAAAAGTAACGCGGATTGAATTTACTAAAAACCCCGAATCAAAAGTAATAATGCCGAAAGCTCCTAAAAAAAATACACCGAAAAATAATTTGTTTAAAAATATTCGAAAAATCAGCGTTTCTTGTACACCGGTGCCAAAAAAAAGGATACATCTCCGCCTTACAAGGCTGTTAAACACAAATGTTTCTTTAAAATTGAATGATTTCTGGCGAAAATGTCATCAAATTCTTCTGATGATAAACCATTGGTTCTTTAGAGGTAAAAGGAAAAAATAAATCATGCGGATTAAAAATTTAAGGAAAATTGCCGACAAATAAAATTAAATTCTGTTGGTGCGAGGATGACACTGTTTGGGCCCAGTGTACACCATATGAAATAGAATTACATCGAGGACATTTTTCACACCCATATTCGATGAAACGTCTTATACAAAGTGTCGCCCATGAAGCTTCACATCTTGCCGTGTTCCACATTGATAGGTTAAAATGGCCAAGAAGAACCGATCACGGACCGAATTTCTTAGCCTATACGAAAAAAATTCTTAGAGAGACAGCAGGTACTATAGACCCAAACGAGGATACAATATTGTAACACATTTATATGTCCACGACTTCTTAAATAATACGAGAATAAATAAAGATTTCTACTTTTAGATAATAATATCTGTTAAAAATATTAAAAAAATTTTTGTTTGCTCTCTTTATCGGTCTAAAAATTCCACAATATTTTACACTATTTTGAAACAGCTGCTCCATTTTGCATCTGTCAATCACCCGTCCACCTTCCCCGTTTGGAGGCCATTTATTTCGGATCGCTGGCATCAATCATCGGTAACTTTCGCTTTTTAAATTTCATTTTCCGCGCATGACAGGTGGGCAATTCCGCACATCAACCACTATTATTCAAAGTTTCGGTCCTTATTCTGCAGAGTGCCAGTCACTAAACGGCAATTTCGCAATAGCCAGTCCATTCGTTCCTTGGCACGATCATGCCCCTCTCCTCCGTGCTAGTTTGAGCCACTTTTCGGCACATCAATCATCTTCGTTCAAAGTTTTGGTCTTTTCTTGTGCCAGTCACCAAACGGCACTTTCGCAATCGGCGTGGTCCGCCTACTTCGTCATTCCGGTCATTTTCCATTAATAATTCCCCACTCCGCTCTCCCTCCGCAAATTAAAATTTCATTTAGTTTATTCTGTAATGCCGAAGAAAAACTTTCTCGACACCCCTCCAAATATTAGGAAAGCCCGTAATATAAAAAATTATTTTAAACAAACTCCGGCCCTGGACGACATCAAATATTATGAGGAGATTTCGCACAACGTTAAAGAATATGATAACTTCGGCATTAAAAAACACGTCACTCGTTTTTATTTCAAGAAACCTCCAGATGTCACCGCAGTTGAAGCCTTCAAGCAAACCATTCAAAAACTAATAGATGAGGGGTGTAAAACGGAAGACAAAATTGAAAAAATTTCTCTAAACCTGTACATTAAGGAGATTACGGACCCGATCATCATCCCCCCTAGACCAAAACACCAAAACACGCCGGAACTAGTCCTGAATGAGCTAATGAAGTTGGACCGATCGTACAAAGAAATAAATTTGTTCGAACAGGAGGTCTCCTTCATTGTTACAACCTATTGTTCCTCTGCAACTGGTGAAAAATAAAAATAAAACCCAAAACATAAAAAACTTATTATCTTTAGGTCTATCTGTCTCCGCCCAATGAACTTTTTTCTTTCGAATAAATATTGATTTATTATGTTCTCTTATTTTATTTTGTTTCCTTTGCAGCGATATATCGTTCTTGCCCATTAAAGTTTTTTTCTAACCATATTTTCAGCTAAAATGGCCTCATCAAACCTTTTTCTTAAAGCTATCAATGACATTCGCAAGGAAGACGGAGTAAGAGAATTGGGGACGATTTTAGCACCAAAGGGAAAGCTTAGTTTGTTCTACGCTTTGGAGCTTGCCCGAAATTACCAAATGATTGGCAATGAGAATACCAACGACAAGTTTCGGTATTTTATGAAACAAGAGAAAAAACAACAGGAAACGGTCTCAGAATTGATGCGAAAACTGGAACTCGATGGAAATGAAAAAAAATATGGAATTGAGAAACTCGAGTCGGTACAAGCTTTTTGGGATACTGCTTTCCCGGGCATGTTCAGGATTGTCGCGTTTGATGTGGTAGGGTGCAAAATTTTTACAAAGCTTTTTTTACGTACCTCCATTCAGAGAGCCGGTCTTAAACCAATTTTCAAAGGGAACGGAGTGCGAAAGTATGAAGTCTGTGTGATTGCGAACAAAGGGCATTGGGATGGGATAAAAAGCGCGAAGCGGTTTTTTAATGTTCGGAATTATTGTGTGAGCTGCGAGGTGTCCTATGATCGGCCAGAACGACATAGCATTGAGTGTAGGGAGAGATGCAAATACTGTTGTAGGGTGGGTATAGGTTTCCCGTGTGTGAAAGAATCGGGTGTGGAGTTAAAATGCGGAGATTGTAACAGAGATTTTTACAATTCGGAATGTTTTGAAGCACATAAAAAACAGGCGTGCAAAGAGTACAAAAAATGTAAAAAATGTGGAGAAGTTTCCCAAACGCGCTCTAAACACGTTTGCGGTAGGAATCAGTTGAACTATTTTAAATATTTTTTAAATTTAGGAGGGAAGTTCTGCAAATTGTGTAAAATTTATCACCAGGGAAGACAATGCCACATTCAGAAAATTCGACAGAAGCAGATTTTGCCGAGATATCGGATAGTCGCGTATGATATGGAAACAACTGCAAATGAGGCGGGGGAGCATATTCCAAATTTGATCAGTGCCATTGTGACTTGCAGCGAATGTGAAGGGCAAAAGAAGAATACTTGTGGTCTTTGTGTAACGGGGCCGAGAATGCACACTTGGTCTGCCGCGGAAGGGACAGATCCTTTGAATGATTTTATTGATTGGATTTTGGGGTTCAGAAAAGAGGAAACGATTGCTTTCGCACACTACGCCGGTAAAATAAATCTTGAATTTTTCCCGAGAATTATTTAATTTCAAGGTCGTTACGATTCGCACTTTGTTTTAACCGGTCTGGTAGAAAAAGGATATTCCCCGCAAGTGTCGATGAACGACTTGAAAATTTATCAGATTCGATTGGTCAAGTTATATTTTCGCGATTTTTGGATGTTAAGTCAGAACAAGCTTGCCGATTTGCCCAAGACTTTGGACCTTAGGATACCTGCAAAACTTTATTTTCCCCATAAATACAACAAGAATGCAAACTTCGGGATCAGACTCCCCCACCTCCCCCCTATTGAAGAATATTGTCCCGGAACTATGTCAGAAGCCGGATATGAAAAATTCGTTGTCTGGTACGAGGAAAACAAAAATTCGGAATTCGAACTCGGTAAATGCACAAATAAAATCAAAATCATTTTTTTTTTAGGCGAACAACTTAAAATTTACTGCGAAAACGATGTAAAAATACTTATGGCGGCGATTCTAAAGTTTAGAAGATTGTTTTTGGATATTACAAAGGACACTGAGACGCCAAATGGTTTTGACATATTGAAGAGCAACATTACGATCGCGAGTGCGGCAATGGGCATATTTCGTGCAAAATTTTTGAAGGAAAGGCACATCCCGATAGTCTCAGAGGGTGGTTATGAGAAGGCGGATAATCAGAGTGTGATAGCGGTAAAGTATTTTGAATGGTTAGCGCATAGGGATGGAGTGAAAGTCCGGCATGCGTGTAACGGAGGAGAGGTTCAATTTGGGGGGTACAAAGTGGACTGTGTGATTGGGGAGCAGAAAAAGATCATCGAATTCCAAGGCTGTGCATTTCATGGGTGCCCGCGTTGTTACAGGCCTTGGACTAAAAGCCCCGATGGGAAATCGATGGAAGAAAAACTGCTTAGAACGGAGATGAAAATGGACAATCTGAGGGAACTTTGCAAAAGTTTCTCGGTAGAGGAAGTTTGGGTAAGTGTTTATTAGGCATTGCTTAAGAAACAGCTACCCTAGACATAAATTTTTTGTGTCTGGGTAGGTTTTTAAAGTTAACTTTTTTAATAAAAGCTAACTTGGATACATTTTTTAGTTAACTCGTAAATTTATTTCACACATCTAATCGGAAAAATTTATAGGAATGTGACGTTAGGGCGGAATTAAGGCGTAATAGGGAGATGAAGAAGTTTTTCGAAAGTGTGCCCGACAAAGGTCCCATAAATCCGAGAGATGCGTACGGGGGTGGGAGAACCATGCCCTTTTGTCTTTATGCTCAGGAGTCGGAAGAAGAGGAGATTTCGATGTTTGATATAATCTCGTTGTATCCAGCGGTAAATTATGATACGCCGTACCCCGTTGGAGTGCCAAAAATTGTGAAACGCGATGAAGATGTGCTTTGGTATAAAATTTTTTTTCATCGTCATAAAAAACTGTCAAATTTTTAAGGACGGAGCCAGATGATGTGCCTTACGATGGTTTGTTAAAAGTGAAAGTCATTTCACCGAAGAAATTAAAGTATCCGCTTCTGCCTGTGCATCTGGACGATATGCTTCTTTTCCCGAATTGCGGTAAATGTGCGAAGAATGAAAAAAAGGACTTTCTAATGTTGAAAGATGTGAAGAAATGTAGGCATAGCTCCGAGGAGAGGGCAATATTGGGCACATTTACGTCTATTGAGTTGAAGAAGGCTTTGGAGTTGGGCTACCGAGTGATACATTTTTACAGGGCGTATCATTTTGAGGCGTTTGACACACAGTTGTTCAAAGGCTACGTGAGGATGTTCTTAAAGATAAAGGTGGAAGCGTCCGGATGGCCTGCCGAAGTGAAGACGGAAGAAGAGAAAAGGGTTTTCATTGCGATGTATAAGGCGAAATATGATATTGTTTTGAACTACAACAATATCTGCTTCAACCCGGGCTTGAGGCTAATAGCGAAATTGGGCTTAAATTCCTTATGGGGAAAATTTTCGATGAGGAATAATCTGAGTGAGCATAAAATATTAAAAAGTATGGAGGAGTGGCAGAAGATTTTGCAAGACGACAAGCTCGAGACGTCGGAGCCCATTATGTTAAAGGATAAAAAGACTATGCGAGTATCGATAAAGAAGAAGGAGGCTTTTGTAGTCGAGCATCGGGTCTCAAATATTATTCTCTCTTTGTGGTTAGTTTGAAACTATTTTCGTCAAAAATTTTCTAGTTTTAGGACAACAAGTGCTGCGAGGATTAAATTGTACGAATATATGGAGCAGGTGTATAGGACCAAGGGGTGCAAATTACTATACTGCGACACGGATTCTTTAATTTTCACACACCCGAGGGGTGTTTGTCCACTAAAAGAGGGGAAATTTTTAGGGTAAGAACCAAACCACAAATATTTAATAACATTTAAATTAAGAGAAATGACTCGGGAGTATGCGGACAACGAAATTTTAGAGTTCGTTTCTGGAGGTCCAAAGCAGTATTCTTTGAAGCTGAGAAGTAAAACGAATGGGAAAGTTTGGCAAAAGACGAAAATAAGAGGGATTACGCAGACGTTTAACAATAAAATTGATTTTGAGGAGCTGAAAAGCATGATTTTGGAATACAAGGAAGGAGAAACAATGACGTTCCACTACCCGGGGAAATTCGGCCCGAAGCGCGATGGGCGGATCATCTCAGAGGATTTGGCAAAGGATTATAAACCGGTTCAGAAGAAGGGAATTATTGATCAGGAGTGGAACGTTTTACCTTTTGGATATTTTTGAATAAAGTTTTTTAAATATGTGTCAATGTTTATTTTTTCATTTGTTTGTCTTACACTATATAAATACCTCATTAAATTAACTTCCATTTTTTATTTTTCAATTTAGCAAAAAAATGTCATAATCCGTTGAAGCGAGAAAGGAGGTGCGGCGCGCGAGAAACGTGCGCAATTTTTTGAAAAGATTTATTTTTGTAATTTAAAAAGGTATAAATAGAAGGGGTTGAAGTAATAAATTAAAATGGAAATGCGAAACGTTATCGAATTCCGTGAACAATGCATCAACTTAATAGGTCTAGTTAAAAATTATGGGTGCAAACTCATAATAGTTTACGATCCCATGGATTTCCAAAGATTGTTCTTAGACCAAAAAATCGAAATTTATGAACTAGTCAAATATAAAGAAGCAACAATTATTGCATACAGAGAAAAGAAAGTATAAATACAAGAAAATAATATAAAAATAAGAAAAAATGGAGCAAAAAGCAAGAGGAAGACCTAAAAAGGATATCAAAAATATTGTTGTAAAAAATAAAGAAGAAAATAAAATAAACGAAGAAACGAAACTAAAGGAAGAAAAGAAACTAAAGGAAGACGAGAAAAAATATTCAAAAATACGAACAATTAATATTTATTATAACCAATGTAATATCTATATATAAAGAATAAAAAGCAAAACGAACATGACAAATGTGTACTATTTAATGGGAAAAGTATAAAAGAAATACAAATAAAAAATAAATACAAAATGAATCAAAAACAATTTGACAAAAAGGATAAAGCAGCAGAAATGCTGTTAGATTCTTCAAAAAGCGAAATAGAAAGGTTATGGGGGGAAATTACCTCGTTAACAGTTGAAGCCGACGATTATGCAAGATCGGCTAGGGGTGCTTTATCAAGGGCGGTAGAAGGTAGAAAAAAAGCGCCAAATGTCCCGGAGGTACAAGAATGGTTTCTCAAACTTTCTGACTCAATTTGGGAAATATACTCTGTGAAAGACAAAATAACCGAAGAGATGGGCAGGGCGGAAACGGTCTTGCGCGAAATTCAGGAGTGTTCTGATTTTAATAGGGCGCGGGAACTCGAGGGAAAAATGTTTAAACGGAAAGGTCTAACAAAAAATCTTGGTATAGAAATTGAGCGAATTCATTCGCGGGTTCTGAGTTTGGAAAATTGGGTTCATGTGGAGGTTTTACGGTCTATAGATATCTAGTAATCTTAATCTAGAAACTGTATATGCTGTTGGAAGTGGGCGAAATTCTAACAGGTGAAACACGAATAGGTGAAACCAGGTAAAAGTTCTTTAAGATAGTGTGTGCATGTTTTATGATGGGGTATGTAAAATGTCAACGTTATACGGAACAAATAACAAAATGTTCTCCTTTCCGAACCTAGTGTTTGTAAAAATTTCGACATTCAGGCATAAGCGTGATGGTCTCAATTAAAGATGGAACGGGGTAGCCCCTATGACCACACCGTTTCGTCGTTCACCCCACGGTTTGAAGGGTTTGTTCGGAATACCATATGGGCATGGGTTTTTGTTTGTTATTAATCCAAAATAAATTTCTTACTTTGATGAGAAGGTATAAAAGAATATAATTATTGCCTAATTAAATAAGATAATAAAAAATTGAATTAAAAAATAATAAATGTTGTTTTTAGTTTTATTTTTAATTTTAATGCCCGTTTTTGAAGGATGTATTTGCCTTACAAAAGAAGAAATACAACAAATGGATTCCGCCCGGAGATCAATAGAAAAATCTGTTGAAGAGGTTGGAAGACTGGTCAGAGACGCTCGTGACTTTGACATAACGTCAAGAACTATAATTATTGATGCTCAAAGAAATATGAGAAGAGGGCCAAATAATGAGGGCAGAAAAATGTGGTTCGGCAGGCTTAAGGAGGGAGTGGATAAAGTACTTAGTATAACAAACAATGTTAATGGTGAATCAGTTAAAATAGAAAAAATAGAGAATGAAATGGAGAAATGCTTAGACCGAAAAGACCTAACTAAATGTAGGGAACTGGCGGACGAGGCAAAAACAATTTTAGATACGGTTAAACAATATAGAAAAAAGGTTGGAGAAGTCTTTCGTGCCGCCTACACACCTTCTGATCTGGGGATAGCAGAATTAGCAAATAAAATCCTTAGGAATGGGGGGGCGACTCAGAGAGAGAGAAATAATAGGCCGAGACCGGTACCTACTCCTCCTGGTCAAGCCGAATATGTATATGATGAATTTAATACTGGGGATTAATTTGACAGCGTAACTACTAGCTCTTGATCATAGAAAATGCCAATAATATGGTCTTCCGTGAGATCTTCTATTCGATATGATGGGGGTTTGTGTTAAGGACCTTTGAAAATTTTGAAAAATCTCGAACTCTCTCTCTGCATAGATTGTTATCTTCGCCCATGAGCGTTGGGTCCCCGCACGGCCTTCCTTTTTTTCAGTTTTGACTTTTCAATTTTATTGATCGTATTTACCGCCTATTCTCCCTGTTTGTATTTATTTATTCAAAAACCGTTTTTTAGTGAATATTAGTTACGACTTGGGCCATATGGAAAACATAAAGAAACAAAACTCGCCCGAAAAAATCGTCGAGGTCCCGATTTGGATCCGCAACGCCTTCTGGGGGTGTGTTCGAGGAATTGAGAAGGTAAAGATATTTTAGGTTCGAATAAAAAACGTTTCATCAGGTATTGGCAAATACTCATAATGGAAGAGCGGGGCCAGAAAAATGCACAATATGTTCGGGTTATTACCACCTCGCGGCCCAGGCGCATCATACCAATGTTGTGTAAGTTTTTTTCCACGTCAAGTTATTTTTTATTGTTCGAGTCGTTAAGACATTTGCGTCTGAGCCTGTATAAGTGTCCGTTCTGTCCAGCGGAGTTCCCATATGTCATCTATGGGGTCGGACACTGCCAACAACATGTTCGCGTACACCATCGTGGTGAAACAATGCCCTCTGATGTTGAATTTAAGTGCTTGAATTTTGATGAAAACATGCGAATGATAAATTGTCGCATGCTTGAAATTTTTGTACACCAGGGTTGATTTTTTTATTGGGAAACAATAAAATTTGTTGATTAATTTAAAAGGTCTGAGTCTTTCACCCAGCTGTTGGGTTTATTTTCTCCTATCCACCTCACAAGATGCTCTTTAAGCCCTTTACGGACGCGGGTTTTAATGATTTCGGCATCTTTGAATTTTGGAGGTTCAGGTGTTTTAACTAGCTCCTGGTTATAAAAAATTCCTTTTATTTCATCCCCGTTAAGATCATCAATTCTATAGGCCGTTGGAATGCCGGGAATGACCTTGGTGATTTTAAATACTTCTTCTGTAAAATTTGGATAATACCCCTTTGCAAATGTACCCTTCTCTTTGGTAATTCGTACAAAATCGTCAACATTAAATTTTGGTTTGGGTATTGGGATGTCTTTTTCCCCGTATACTTTTTCCCATAAAACCTGGGCATTTTTAAATGTTACGTCCTTTGGCTTCATCCCAATTGTTCTGTGAACACTGTTGTTAATATTTTCAATAATTTTATCAATGACATCAACCCATCTATGGGTATTGTTTTGGGTAAAGTATCTATAGAGACGCTCCTTTATTGTTCGATTCGCCCTCTCCACAACTCCCGCATGGAGATGGGGACTATGCATTACATTTTTTATTATTGTTTTGTCTTTGAAATATGTTTTCATTTTGTTTGCCTGAAACTCTAGTCCGCTGTCGCTATATATTTTATTTGGAAGAATATTTGATTTTTTAAAGATCCTCTCAAAAGCCTCTATCATATCCTCACTTCTTTTTGACTTAACCGGGGCAACAAAAAGCATTCGACTCAGAACGTCGATGCAGACCAATAAATATTTGTATTCATTGTTATATTGCTTTAATTGGTCAAAAATACAAAGATCGCATTGCCAGTCGGTGTGAAAGCCACTAGGTATTGTCTTTAGCCGAGGTTTAGGCTTCCTAGTGGGTTTGTGAATAGTATAGGTTCTTTGTTTTTCGAGAAATTCGTTAACATCTTTGAGTTTTATTTTTGAGTTTGTTTTCTTTGCTTCCGCTAAAATTTTATTTATTCCTGCATAACTTGCCGGAGATTTAAGGTCAAAGTATATTTTTGATAATATTTTTTCGATAGCTTTGGCCATTTTATTATATTAATATAAATAGTGCTTTTATAATTATTATTTATACTTTTAAAGCGACAAATTTGTTTGAAAAAAACAGTTTCGTATTTTGTCTTACAATAATAATTTCAAAAATCTGCCGCATATTTTCATTTAATATTTTTTACATGAAATCAAATGCGCGCCCCCTCTTCTTCCTTTCCGGCGCGCAAATCCCTCACGCGTGGTTGTACCTTCCCCCCGCGCACGTGTGTGCGACCGACCCCCGCGCACGTGTGTGCGGCCGACCTCCCCCTGTGCGAATGTGAAGGGAAGGGAAAAAGGGTGGGGGCTGGGGACTCACTTGTCCCCGCTTCCTGGTGTAAATTTTACACCCAAAAATTGGGCCTGATACTCCTTTGATACAATATATTATCTGTTATTATATGAAAGATTTCAGTTTTTCGTTTTTATAATTAAAATTAATGAATCAATGTACTGGTTTTTGAACATAATCAGTGTTGTAATATATATTTTAAGTATTATTTAAATGTTATTTGTATTGCAGATAAATTTTTATTTTTGTTAAATATTTTTTTATTTAGTGTATGAATAATATTATTGCCAAATCTTCACTTACTTCAAAATTTATTTCAACTTTTCTTTTGCAAATTTTAAATTATACTTATTATAGTTTAACAAATTAAAAAACTTTTCTACCTAATTTGCAAATAATATTCCAGTGAGTGCCCTTTTAATTCAAGGTTTTTGTTGCTGTTGGTGTTGAATACAAATAAAATGAATGTTATCTTTAGGGTATTTTGTTTAATATTAAATTTTGAATTTAATTAGTTTAAAAATATTTGGGAATCATTTCGGTTCATCATAATTAATTCTCCAATTTCCATTTCACCAACTCAAGTTGTCACTAAAAAACGCAAAATTGATTAGTTGAACAAAAATGAAATAAAATATTTCGTCAAATAATTATTTAAGAAATTTAAATTTTGCTATAAAACTACTAAAACACAGATATAGTATTACCTTTTTAAAATGAATCTCGAAAAGTAATAATTTCATTCGTCAAAATAAAGGTTTGTGAATTAAATCGTTATACAAAATATAGAACCCCCAAATTTAAACAAGGTGATTTAAACTTTTCAGCATGAAGTCATTATTATACAAAAATTTACTTCTTTACATTAAACTAGCATACTTATTTATTTATTGTTAAAATCAACAATTATGATTTATAAGCATTCGACCAAATATGTGCTCTGTTTATATTTTAATCAATATTTTTTTATATTCGTTAATTTTCTTGCTAAAACAAACTCATTTGTGCTGTTCTTTTATGACTTTTAGTAACAAAATGTAATATTTTTCTTGCTTAACTTAATAATATTATTTTTTTGTTTAAACAAAAAAATTGTTTTTTAATTTTAACAAAGTCATATTTTATTATTTCCTGTTCTTTTGAAGTTTTGCCTTACTCAAGGACATTTTTTTATTCATGGGGCCAAGGATAATGGGGCTGTCTGTGTGATGTCTTTTTCGTAAAGCCACAATTTGATCGGTTGTATCGAATACTTTTCATCACTGCCGGCTTGGCATCATTTCAGTATTTGAAACTATTGTCCGAGCGCTTCTTTAAAAATATTCGTATAATTTTGTTTTATTAAGTATATTTTTTGAAGAAATGTTTTTATTATTTTGTTTATTATTTAATTTACGTTTTTTAATGATTTTTAATTATATGAATATTAACAATAATAAAGAACATCATGTATTTTTGAACATATGTTAATAAAATTCAGTACTATTGTATTTACTTTAATATTTGGTAAATTTAATTTTATTTTAACTTTTTATTAAAATCGTTAAAATAACAAATGTTTTTTTGGAATTTTTTTAATCGATAATTTTAACAGTTGGTTAAAGTTTAAAATTAACCGTTGCGTCTAGTTTATCCGTCCATCTCTGTTTTTTATGCACTTTTACGTTAAAAATTTTTTGATTGTCAAATTTTTATCGAACATACAAATGATTTTTGTTACAGAGTAAAAGATTAAAATAGTGTAAAAATAAATTGAATATTTGTTTTCATGTACGGTAAAACAATTTAATTGCAGAACTATTTAAAATGGTAGTTTTCCATTTATTAATATATTATATTTTAAATTTCAATTAGTTATTAAGTTCATAAAATAAATTAAATCAATCAAAATTATAATAATTATTTTCTGTGTTTCTTATTTAATTTATTTATTGACCAATTTATAGATATATAATTTTAATATAATCTTTTATTTTTTATTAGTAGTTTTACATTAGGATCACTTTTTTTGGGTAAAATATTTTTAAATACAATTTGTCCTCATCGTATTTGGTAACGCATTAAAATTAGTACCATTTTTGTTTAGTTTTCATATTTAGAATTTCCGTAAAATTTTTAGATAATCCCTATAAGAATACTAACACACATCATTAAAATTTATAATTTCATATAAATCCAAGTAAAATTTTAATTATTATATTATGAGCTTTAATATTTATTGATTTTTCATACTTAAACTCAAACTTTTTTTTTGAAAACGAATAATGTCGGAAAGCCCGGTGTTGACTGACTTTTGGAATGGTGAATATTAATGAAAATATATAAAAATTCGTTTATTAATTTCTTGCTGCAATTGTGCCCAAAAATGTTTTTTAAAAAATGTTGTTGAAGTTTAATGTTAATTCAATGCATGTTTAAAGGTAATCGGATCAATCTTCAATTAATAATTTTCCCGATTTTATACCAATGCGTGGTGGTTTGGTTATACATTTCTGACCTTGGGGCCGAAGCTCACAATGTGAAGACGCGAGTCGCCTTTGGGGACAGCCATCGAATTTTACTGCCAAAAAGTTTTAACATTGAAAATAGTTTTAAAAACAATTGGCTTATATTTGAGAAATACAATAAAACTGCCAACTAAACACAAAAATTTAAACATTATATAATCATTCAAAAGCAGCAATGTTAGATATAGTAAAGCAACAAAAGCTCCAGTGAGGGTGGAGTGATTAACAGTATATTATTATCAGTAAAAGATATTTGAATGAAGAAACACTTACTCAATAACAAATTAAAATTTATGAACAATAAATAGGGTGCTAAATCCTTAAATTTTTCCGGCACAACATTCATAATTATGCATAAAGAATTCTTTTCAAATAAAAATAAAAGATGCCTTTTGGCGTTTGGGTCTGTTTATATGAAAAAAAGTATTATTCCTCGAAAATATGTATTTTTATACCTAATTTAATAACAAATTATTATTGAAATGCAAATAAAGTATTTTATATGCTGTAAACAATTAATAAAAACATTGCAAAAAACACGCGTAATCAAAAAACAATAATAGATTAAAAAGAATTAGGGAATAACTTCTGAAGTTTTAAATTCTAGTGTTAAATTCTGAACTTAGGATATGTTTTTCAAAGGCCGATGTGAGTGAATTTGTGCACAGTAAGAGCGAAATATTTATTCATCTTAACTTATTTTTTATTCAAGAGCAATTATTAAAATAACATTCAAAACACAATGGGTTAATTCGCTTTTACGCATAGCATATTAAATTAAAAATATTTCTTGGCTTAATATTTTCAAATAATTAATTAAATGTATACTTTTTACGCAACCGGCAAATATGGAAATTTATTAATTTTTTATATGATTCGGGGAAGAATGAAGCAAAGTTATTGTAAACGGCCAAAAACTTTGAGACCGGTTCCATCATCCACAGCGACATGTGGGGGGCATATGGCGGAATTCCACGGTTGCCTAACGGTTACCAACATTCGTCGATTACAAATAGGAGAGAAAAGCATTAGAAATGTCTAATTTAACTAAAAATTCAATTAATCACAAAAAACTCCTCTCCTGATTAAAATAAATAAATTATTTAAGAAATAAGCCCGAAATTATTAGAAAATATTAACTAACATTAAAATATTGTCTTTCAAAACATGATAAATTGTCAAAATAATAATAATAATAAAAAAAAAAAAATAAATAAATATTGAAATCTAAAGGCTTTTCATCGGAAGCTGTTTTAACGTCAACAAAAAAAACTAATTAATATTATTATAATATATGACCCGCAATACCGGGACGAAAATTCGGGTCACCATCGCCAACGCGCCAAATTAAAAAAATTATCAGGTAAAATAAAATAATTTAACAATTTATTAAATATAGCGAATAAAGTTAAAATTTTTTTATTATTTTTATTAATTTAGGGCGGCGGTTGCGGAGCCACTGCATGATTTGAACAATTTCATTAATTTATAATTCTATATATTTTTATGTTTTCCACACTCATTGTATTGTAGTTGGACGAGCTGGGAAAGATTCAATTGACGTGGATGAAGATATGCATCAGCATTTAATTTCCCCCAAAGTCCAACGCAAAATAAATTAAATTAAAATTTAATTTGTATTAAAAAATTTAAATTTAATTTATTAAATTTGTTATTTTTGCTCTAAAACTTTTCAAATTTCCAATTAATTTCAATTTTGTTGTCAACCAGAATTTGTTTTATTAACTGAATTGGTTAAGAACATCTTAAAAACAAAAAATTACTTCTAACGCGTCCGACCAAATAAATTAAATTTCGCTAATTAGTTTTTTTGGAATTAATGTGTAAATTTTTTATTTATTTACTTTTATTTTTAATAAAATCACTGCGATTTCCATTTATCTTGTATGCCGAAATGGTTGTTAATCAAGGTAAATGCTTAGATAAATTTGGCATGTCACAACATGATTATATACACCTAATTGATTGATTCTGTTAATGATTGAGTGAATTAGGATCATCATAATTATTTTAATTTAGTTTTTTTTATTTTGTTGTAATCATTTTTATAGGTCCCATATTTGTTATATGTATCCACGTTGTCTGCCACTGCAAGGCACTGGACATATCCGTCCGTGACCGTTCGCCGATCCGAAGACAAACATTCTGCCGCAAAAAGATTCAAATAGCCAAAGTCTAAATTGGCTTTATTATTATTTATTTGTTAATTTTTAAATTAATTGTTTAAGATTTTTTAATTGAATTTCGTTTACTAAATATTACTATTAATAAAATCAATATCACTTATTTAATTTATTTGTATATCTAATCTCCTGGATTGTACATTAAAACGGTTGGAGTCAGATTTATTTGAAAAACGAATTAGGTATAAATTATAGAATATTGGTTGAATTAAAGCAATTAAGTAAGATATGGTAAATGCTTTTTTGTAAAAACTTTTTGATTTAAATCGTAATTAAAAAGTTCAGCACATAGTTTGTTTAGTCACAGTCCATTTTTTGGGAGTCGATTAGACCCTGTGCCATTGAAGGGCATTTTGGAAATGTTTGTGCCGATTATAAAATCCAACCAATTCGCGTAATTTTTCAAAAAAGTTCGATTTAAAGGAGTGTTTTTTTAGGTTTTATTGCATTTTGTTTAAAAATTGGTCAGGAATCAGTATTCAATGCAAAATGATTTTTGATAAATTTGTTGTCGAATAGTGTTTATAAAATTTATAGGTTTTAATACAAATTTAAATGATAACTTGCTTGGTCGGTACATCATATTTTCTAATGCAATTTAACAAAAGGATTTAAAATTTATTCGTAGTTAATATAATTCGTCTTAATTTATACTATAAACAAAAAATGTCATGCACGCTCCTGCCTTCGATTGCGTATTTGATTTAATTTTGTATTAAAGAGGTGTTAATATAATAGAAATGTTTATTATTTCGAACTAATAACAATTAGATTTGTCCTCAAAATAAGGGATTTTTTATATTCTTAAATGCATTTTTATTTAAATAATACATTGCATTAAACACATTCAAAAATGTTGATTTACAAAATTTTGATAAATGAGTTGTAGCACGGATTTCAAACAGTTGGTAAATGTGGGATTAATGCTTAATTTTAATATATATGTTTATATAAAAATTATAAATATACAAATATTTTTAAGTACCTTTTAGATTATATGTAATTTATTTTAGACATTTTTATCATCTTTTTTGTACGGTTATCCTCGTTATGTGTGTATGTGCTCACCCAAAATAATACCTACTCGATCTCGAATCTTCGATTTAGGTTTTAATATTAATAAAATTAAGTATTTGTTTACAATTTTTGTATTATTACATAATTAAGTGTATTTAAATAAATTCGCAATTATTTATTTATTTTTAGTTAAGATGCGTTTGTTTATGACTGCTATTATAAAATATTACATTAAAACAGCTTAATTAAATTTTAAAAAACCTGAGCTCATAAAACATGCGAGCACGGTTTTTTGCATGTCCCAGTGCCTCGAACTTCTGCAACAATATTTTGAAATAATTCATATTGAATAAAAAAAAGAAGTTTATATTTTCGTCTTTTATTGCATTATTTAATCGTATTTTTATTCACAATTTTCTTTATTTATTTTAGCTTTTTTTTATTGGCGGAATTCGCTTCTTGGGCATGTATTATTACCATTTTCAATATCTGCTTTTGTATCAAATAAGCACTTTGCAATATTAGAAAATATTAATTTGTTTACCATTTTCGTAATTTTTACCTAAAAATTCACTATTAACATAATTACGTGTAAAGTTTTTATTTGGGATTTCATTATTTAATAAAAAATAAATCTGAATTTTAAAACACGCATTAATTTTTTAAATGCTTATGTCAATAGTAGTTTTAAATTTTATTTATGTAATTTTTACCTAAAACTTTGGAGGCGTCCGAATTCCATTGTATAAGTTAATTTTAAAATATCTATTTATTATTTTGGAACGTATTTGTTTTATTATTTTTATTTATTTAGACTATATTTATTTCCTCTGTTTAATAGTGTCTAACTATATTATTATTTTTAATTTAAATATAATTTTGCCCGACACTTATTCTCTTATAATTAGGTTCTGAATAAAGGTATTAAATTGTGAAAAGTATTAGAAACAAAAGCAACCATACAAATGATCCGCGTGAAATAAAAATACAAAAATATTTTCATTTTATTCTCATTGAATACAAGTTCATTAATTTGCAATTCGCAACAAAAAAATCCTATGCTTTTTTAGGCAACAAATACAAATTTGTAAACATAAAACAATAAATAATATATATTTAAATTAGTTATTATATCAAACATTCATTTAAGCAATTATAAAATCTAACAAAATAATAAAAGTTAAAAAATGCATAAATATGAATGTCTTTGAGTAAAATTTATTCCAACATTTAATATGATGAGTTTAAAGTCAATGGAACTTGGCTTTGACGAAACTGTTTATAACCTGTTTAGGTTGGGTTAATAAGCAAATTTAAACAACTAAAATTAATAATAGGCTTTTTAAAATCAAATAATTTCAATTTTGATTTAAACATAATTTATTTGCCTCAATATTTTTTAAAAACATGAAATTCGTTACTCTTCGAGAATTAAGAATTGGAATTGATATATGAATCAACGTTTTGAATCAGTCGTCGTATGAAAAAAAAACTGCAGGTTTGGCAATGCAAAAAAAGGATTATAAACAGTTCGCGAGCTGCTTGTTTCACTTCGGGCAATGCTTGTTCCGGAACGTAAAGGAATAAATTAGGCGTGTTAATTGGCTAAACTTTAAACTTAATTAATATTAAATACCAAATTTTTTATGTGATCTTAAGACTTTTAAATTTACAGCAACGCAATCTAAAAAATATAATTAACAAAAAAAGTCACACTTACTTGTATATCAATGAAAATAACGTGGTTAAAAACCGAAATTCTCAACGATCAAAACTTATCTGAATTAAATAAACTGATAAATATCATGAGATCGATTGGAAGGATATTTTTTTAAAATAATAAATCAAATGTTTTCTCATGTTGCTACTAAAATCTTTTTATGAAAATATTTCGTTTGTTTTTAAAAATAATTTTTATTATTTTTAGTGTGCATTCATTTGGGTTTTGTTTTAAATCTCAACCTCTCGATAATGAATAAAAGAAGTTAAACAATTAAAAAATTTGTTTTAATTCATACAAAAAATAACACATCAGAATAAAACAGAGTTGTATTCAAAATTTTTTTTGCCAATCATTATGCATAAATGATATTAGCCAAATGATCAATTAAAATATAAGCTTTAAGTAAATTTATTTTTTACTAGAATAAATTAATTTTATGTTGAGTCACAGATTTTTCATACATCGGATGCACTCGTATTCGTATAAAATAACAAAAACACCTCTGGAAATTATTTCTTGTTTTGTGGATGGAGGCCTTTCAAAAGATCATTTTATTATAGTTTTATGAGTTATTGATTTAAATTAAAAATTTCGTTTCAACATTAGCCAGTTGGATTATTTAATTAGAGATTTTGTTTTTATAAGCATTTATTTTTAATGGTAAACGTGCCGAATCGGTTTTTCTTCGGTTATTGGGTGCAGGTATGTTTTTTATATTTTTGTATATTCGTCATTCTTTAAAAAATCAAAGTAATATGCAGCAAAAACCCGTTATTCAACAAATAGATT